>JAFLJL010015688.1:8069-14504 GCA_018398815.1 Conus ventricosus
CGCGCGTGCGAGATAGAGAGAGGGAGGGGGGGGGAGGAAATGAGGGATCAACGGTCTATCAGGGCTTTCTTATCATCTTTAAATACCACTCTCACTTACCCCCCCTCCCCCCCCCCCCCCCCCCCCACACACACACACACACACTCCTCTCTTCCGTCCCCCATCCTCCGAACCCCCGCCCCCCTCTCCGTCCCCCCGCCCCCCTCTCCGTCCCTCTCTCCTCATCAGAGCCATTGTTGTTTGAAGTGGAGACACGGAGAGCATGGCGAAGACCTGACGTAGATGGAAGCGGTGATCCGGTTGCCTCCCTTTAGCTTTGATCTCCGGTCAGACCACACTGTTCTCTCCCTTGGCTTGGGAACTCGCTGCCCGATCTCAGTGGGTAGATTCGTGTGTGTGTGTGTTGTGTGTGTGTGTGTGTGTGTGTGCGCGTGTAGTGTGTGTCTGTGTCTGTCTGTGTCTGTCTGTATGTGAGAGTATCTGTATGGATACATGTGTAGTGAATGAGAGTGTGTGCGCGAACGCGTTCGGCCGTGTGTGTATGTATGTGTGAATGTGTGTGTTGTGTGTGTGTGTGTGTGTGTGTGTGTGTGTGTGTGTGTGTCGCGCGCGCGCGCGCGCGCGTGTGTGTGCGCCTTCGTGTCCGTGCGTTCTCTTCCTCTTTCTCCCCCCTCTCTCTCTCTCTCTCTCTCTCTCTCTCTCTCTCTCTCTCTCTCCCCTCCCTCCCTCCCTCTATCTCTCCCCTCCGTCCCACCCTATCCTGACCATTCTCAGTGTAGCTGGATACAATAAGGCGACCTCCGGCTCATGACAAAGCTATGCAGGAGATAGTCGTGGGATGGTCGCTCAGTGACCTCCTGCTCTTGACAAAGCTATGCAGGAGATAGTCGTGGGATGGTCGCTCAGTGACGTCATAAACCAACAACACTTTCTCCTTCCCACAAAGGGGTCCCATCGTGTGTTGGGTGACGTCATAATTGCTGTCGTCATCAGTGTATTGACGTCATTTCCTCCACGTTTCCAATAGGTAGAGGGCAGGCCTGTTCCTGGCAAAGAAAAAAAATCAGGGGAAGATAAGCGCCTGTGTTTCCATTGCATACAGAGTGACATTTCCTTACTTTATGGGTCGAGCACATCGATCTAAAGAGTCAAATACTGGATTTGAAACGCACGCCTGGATAAGGATTGGGGTGTTTCTTCTTCTTCTTCAGTGTACGCAGGCTGATACTCCTGCGGACACTCCCTATATGGACAGACTAGTATTAATCCCATCTACCCAACAAAGGGAGTGGAGTTTTGTGTGTATGACTGGGTTTTTTTTTATCCCGCCATTAAGACAGCCATACTCTATCTTCGGGGAAGGTGCATGCTTTGTGAAACGTGTCATCCGTATCAACGGCCCAACTGGCCTTCTCTTCCGAAAGTTGGTGATGGGATTTTACGTGTGTGCAAGATGTTATGCGTGCGTTCACACACGGAACCTCGGTTTATAGTCTCATTCGAAGGACTGTTTGGGAAATGGAGAATCGAACCCTTAACCCTTAGATTACGAGCCCGGCGCTCTACCAACTGAGCTATTCCGGCTCCCGATTGGGGTGGGGTGTTGACTGCCTGCATGACAAACACACCGTTCCACACCCACACTTTCTTTCTGACTGAATTGTTTCTGACTGATGGGGCAAAAAAAAAAAAAGAAAAAAAAGACTGCTTTGGGCGTTCCCACCAGCGCCATCTGCCCCGTGAAAACGGCGGGGGTCACTCTCGCTGAACGCGAGCACTAAACACAGATGACTTCCCTTGCTGATTTCCGAACCTCATCTATCGCAACAAGAGTAAAGTCGAGGTTGACTTCTGCGATGTCACTGCCAGCCTGGCGCGATATAACATCGCTGGTTATGGTGAGAAGACGTCAGACAGCGGATTCATTCATCGGCTGCCTCTGGGTCTGCAAAAGAGCGTGATCAGCTTGTTGCACAACAGTCGTCACAAAATCGTTGCCCGTCACCGGTGTGTTGATCTGGAACTGGTTCATAGCTTGTCAAGGGCTCTGGGAGGGTGTGTCTTCTGCCTGGGTGGTGGAGAGTCGTAAGCGGCTGACTAAGTCACCTGTCTGACATTTATGAAGACAGTCTTGAGAGAGAGAAGAAAGAGAGAGAGAGGGGGGGGGGGGGGGGGTGCGGTTTCCAGTTTAAATACCCTCTTTGTCCAAGAGCTTTCATGACTGCGACCTTTCGTGGCTTGTTGTTGTTGTTGTTGTTGTTGTTATTCCCGTCGCCCGTCAAACGGGGCGACAGGGCGGAGGGTATGGTGATGTTAATTGTCTGTTCAAGATGAGTCTGGCGAGAGAGAGCGAGAGCGAGCGAGGAGAGAGAGAGAGAGAGAGAGAGAGAGAGAGAGAGGAGGAGAGGAGAGAGAGAGGAGAGAGAGAGAGAGAGAGAGAGACAGACAGACAGACAGACAGACAGACAGAGAGAGGCGTTGGAGGCAGGATGCGATGCAGACGATACTGGATGGGTGTCCTACGGAATAGAATGGATGAGTCTCCTAGTCATGGGAGACGAGGGCGTGTGTGTGTGTGTGTGTTGTGTGTGTGTGTGTGTTGGGGTGTGTGGGTGTGTGGTTGTGTGTGTGTGTGTGTGTGTGTTGTGTGTGTGTGTTGTGTATGTGTGTGTGTGTGTGTGTATGTGTGTGTGTGTGTGTGTGTGTTGTGTGGTGTGTGTGTGTGTGTGTGTGTGTGTGTATGTGGTGTGTGTGTGTGTGTGTGTGTGTGTGTGTGTGTGTGTGTGTGTGTGGTGTGTGTGTGTGTGTGTGTGGTGTGTGTGTGTGTGTGTTCGTTCGTTTATTCGTGTGCGCGCTTTTGTGCGTGTGTTGGGGGGGGGGGGGGTCGGTCGGCCTGTGTAGGTGTGTATGTGTTTGTCTGCATTCTCTCTCTCTCCTCTCTCTCTCTCTCTCCCTCCCTCTTTCTCTCTCTCTGCCTCTCTCTCTCTGCCTCTCTCTCTCTGCCCCCCCTCCTCTCTCTCTTCCTCTTTCTTCCTCCCTCTCTCTCTCTCTCTCTGCTTTCTCTCTGCTTTCTCTCTCTCTCTCTCTCTCTTCTCTCTCTCTCTCTCTCTCTTCTCTCTCTCTCTTCTCTTCTCCTCTCTCTCTCTCTCTCTCTCTCTCTCTCTCTCTCTCTCTGCCTCTCTCTCTCTGTATTTCATGTTTGTGAATTGTGCGGTTAACTGGGTTCCAAACTGATGAATGGATATGTCACCTCAGAAGGTGTTGAAATGTGTCGCCGTAACACAGTGGTTAGTGTCACGCATCCCCCCTGAGAGGTCATGGGTTCGATTCCTTCCAGATGCGTTTCTTTCGGAATTTTCCTGCCTCGACCGGCTCCATCCAGAGCTGAGTCGGGTCTCACTGCCATGGGAAGAGTGGTACGAACAGTGGACTTTCATCCACTGAAGGGATGCTCCAATTTCCTGACCAACACTTCAGGTGTCTGTATCTCTCGGGCCTGGTTGACGCCGGGGATATGTTATGAAAGGAAGCGTAGAGCACAGCCCTGTCCTGCTGTCTCTGACAGCAACGGAACTCCACAGCAAAATCTCCGTCACCTCATCGTCATCCTCATCGTCATCCTCATCCTCATCGATCAGCCTATGGAGTAAAAGTCTGTAGTTCTGTGACCTGGCATGCCCTGCTGTCATGGTGACCTCGGGTTCCATTTCACCCACACGTTTAATCCTGTTTGAAGAAATCATCACTTATTCGTATGTTGGAGAGAGAGAGAGAGAGTAGGGGAGGGGGGGGGGGGAGATGAGGAGAGAGAGAGAGAGAGAGAGAGAGAGAGAGAGGAAGAGAGAGAGAGAGAGAGAGAGAGAGAGAGAGAGAGAGATAGATGGATAAATAGATTACATCACGCAGTCAGCTGTCTATCTATCTATCTGTTAATCTATCTATATATCAAGTCTGTCTGTCTGTCTATTTTTCTATCCATCAATCTATCTATAAATACGTACAGAAGTAGAGGAAGATTTCTTTTTTAAAAGACAACAGATAGATAGATCGTACAATTACATTACGCACTCAGCTGCACGTGGAGATCTATCATCTATCTGTCTCATCTGGAAATAGATGTAGAGGAAGATAGACAGACAGACACAAAGAGAAAGAGGGAGAGAGACAGACAGACAGACAGACAGACAGAGAGAGTGATAGTAATGCAACCGCTGTGTGTCCTCGCAAGCACACGCGCGCGCGCGCGCACACACACACACACACACACCACACACACACACACACACACAGAGTCAGAGTCCATGTGACGGATTGAAAATATGGATGACACTGATGTGACTTTCATAACGTGGAATAGGAGTCTCTTCCTGCTTCTCAAGGATGTCTATTAAACAGAAAATTGCTTGACCTCGTCTAAAGTATAGGTCGCTCTTTGTACCTGTGTGGTGACCTTCCTAATCATTCAGTTCCCTTTACAGTTGGTTCTATCCAAGCATAATTGGAAAAAAAACGTTGCCGTCCTGAAGCTGGAGGCTGCTGAACGTGTGTGTACACGGCAGCAGCGGGTTTGAAAAGGAAATCGGTTTAGCGTTTAATGTCAGTGCATTTACTAAAGTAGGAGGTCGGGGGGAGGGGAGGGGGGGGATGTATTTATTTTTCCCCACACACAGGTTTGTGCCTTCCCACTCTTACTGCCCGGGGCAAGCCTCGGATTGGAAAAACGTTTTTTCCGGCAGTATTTACCTCCCTTTTATAGCCAGCCAGGTTGACGATTAGCATGATGGCCTCGTCTCTCTCTCTCTCTCTCTCTCTCTCTCTCTCTCTCTCTCTCTCTCTCACACACACACACACACACACACACACCACACACACACACAGGGGGAATGGGAGGGGGGGGCCAGAGACATACAAACCACAGCATCCCCACCAGAGAGGGACGACCGAAAATGAAAACATATCTCCCGGAGAGTTACGGGCCCTGGCGATCGATACCTTCCTCCCTACCCCCAAATAGCGTAGAGGGAAAGGGAATTCATTTCTTAATACCCGTCCGCTCTCGCCTAAATCCTCCCCGAGTTTGAAAGGAATTCAATCGGGGTTGTAATTAATGGAGAGTGCAGGAGAGATGGGCCGCATCTTTCAGCCGGCGCGCGCGCTCAGCCACCGGCGTTTGATTGGCTCCCCAGTGCTGATGGCTCGTGCGACAAAAGAAAGCGGACTGAAGAGGAAGCGCATGAGGCTTAAGAGCGGACTGGAGTTCTATGCACACTGAACACTGCTGTGCTGTGGGGGGGATATGTATATGCACTGCTTTTGTTTGTTTGTTTGGTTGGTTGGTTTGTTTGTTTGTTTAAGGACATCAACCTACTGCTGTACTTTTAGGACATGTGTCCATTCTGTGCTTTTAGGACATCTGTCTACTGCTGTGCTTTTAGGACATCTATCTACTGCTGTGCTTTTAGGACATCAACTGGTGTGCTTTTAGGACATCAATCTATGCTGTACTTTTAGGACAGTAGCCTACTGATGTACTTTTAGGACATATGTCCATTCTGCTTTTTAAGGACAGCTATCTACTGCTTTGGTTTTAGGACATCTATCTACTGCTGTACTTTTAGGACATATTATTAGACATATTATGTAGGCTGTGCTTTTTTGGACATCTACTTAGCCTACTACCGTGCTCTCAGGACATCTACTACTGCTATGCTTTTTTGGGCATCTGTCTTCTGATGTGCTTTTGGAACATCCATCTACTTACCACTGTGTTTTTAGGACATATCTACTACTGCGCTTTTAGGACATTGAAACTGCTGTGCTTTTAGGACATCTATACTGCTGTGCTTTTAGTACACCTATCTACTTCTAAGATTTTAGGACATCTATCTACTACTGTGCTTTTAGGACATATATCTAATTCTGTGTTCTTAGGACATGTGTACTTCTGTGCTTTTAGGACATTATCTACTGCTGTGCTTTCAGGACATATATACTGCGTGCTTTAGGACATATATACTGCTGTGCTTTAGGACATATATACTGCTGTGCTTTTTAGGACATATATACTGCTGTGCTTTTTTAGGACATGCGTCTACTGTTCTGTTTTTCAGGCCTATGCCTTCTTCTTCTTTTTCTTCTTCTTCTTCTTCTTCTTCTTCTTCTTCTTCTTCTTCTTCTTCTTTCTCCTTCTTCGTCGTCTTCTTCTTCTTCTTCTTCTTCTGTGCTGTCGGGTTACATATCTACTGCTGTGTTTTCTACAGAGAATGACCGCTGCTGGGATTGGGGACATGTTAGCCACTGTGATTTTAGACCTACGTCTACTGCTGTGATTTAGGACCTGGGCTGCCGTGGTGTTGTGGCCTGTAGACCAGAGTGCCTTCAGGATATGTATCTGCTGTGGGGACGTATGTGTATTTTTCGAGGAAAACTTTGACG
>JAFLJL010015690.1:0-10000 GCA_018398815.1 Conus ventricosus
GATCCTACTATACTCTGGCAGCTGAGGAAGAGAGGGAGGAAGAAGATGCTGCTCCTGCTAATGCTGCTGCTGCTGCTGCTGCTGCTGCTGCTGCTGCAGCTGTTGCTGATGATGATGAAAACTGAGATGACGTGTAGACTCGGTGACCTCTCCTTGGTACGGGGACTCTGGAGTGCATTCCGGTCCACTACGTACCGCCACTGTTGGGAGATGACCTCGTCTGGCTCCGTCAGTCCTGGTCCGTAGTGTATGTAAGAGTAGTAGCCAGCCAACGAAGCGACTTCCTAACCATTGTACAGCGGGGAGAAACTTATACGAGATGCTTCCAGACATAAGGGCGCGTGGGGGGGGGGGGGGGGAGGGGGGAGCGCATCCATCGCTCTCCCCTCTCCAATACCCGCAATCAACATCGAACAAGATCGTGGTTCCGTCGTTCCTTGATCCGGAGAATCGGTACCATACTTTTTATTTATTGAGTTTCTTTTGATTATAAAAACAATTCATGTCTTTTAACCATTTATTTTCTTTCGTCTGTTTTTATCATTTATTACATTTATTTCTGATTGTATTTTTGTTTTTTATTTTTTATTGCATTTTCTTATTTTATTTACTAATTTATTCATCCCCCTACAGGTATTTCTACTTTGTGAATGCATTTATTCATTTGGGTGTTTATTTGAGTCATTATAGAGTTTGTGGTTGAATAGTTCGTTCTGCTTCAGGTATTCAATGATGGGTTCGTGTATGTATCCTTGCTGGGGACCACGCCATCGGATTCTGATTCAACCCCACCGTATCACGCACCCTTCCCGGCCCCATAGAACACCCAACCCCCCCCCCCCCCCCTACCACCCCACCAACCCCCACCCACCCCCACACCCCCACCCCCCACCTATCTCTGCCGCTCGTTCCGGCTCGCCGTTCACGACACTTTCCGGCTATGTTCGTTGCAGCCCCGGCACCGGCGATTCACAACTTGGCCGTCAAGTCAGGTCGTCAATTGAGGCCAACCCACCACAGGAGATCCGTCGGCCAGTTCTGGTTCATTTCCCTACAGGTGGTTAGGTGGCGCAATAGCAGCCAACAACAAGGGAGAGGTGGGGCAGCTCTTTTTGAAGGACACTGACATGTGAGAGGTCAGTGTCGGGCGGCGCAGACGACCTTCAGCCATACTTAGGGCGAAACGATGACGACGTTAGATGTGTCGTCATGGCGCCAGGCTTCTGGGATGCGTGGGGCGGGTCGGCGATGGAGCGCTGCCATGACTGCGATACTCTGAAGCCTGGCATACCCTGCCTTCTGAGGGCTGGGCACAGCGGGGGCACCTGTCTTGGGGGTTTGGGCTGAAATTGGCCTCCTCGGCCGAAGTCTGCGCGGAACGTGAGGACAGGGATCGTGCAGCGCTCCAGCGACTTTCGTCCTGCTCCATCTTTAGTCGGTCTCCCGAGGCACACCGCGCCCATACGCCACCGAGCATGAAGTAAGGCACCTGGTGGCCCTGATCGACGGGCCTTTTGCGGGGCGAGGGGGGGGGGGGGGATGGAGGGGGAGGAGGGGGGGGGGGGGGAGAGGCGGAGAAAACAACGCCCATGTCGGCCCGTCATAACACCGGAATGTGAACTAAAGTTCACAACGGAACCAGAGCTCAGAGAGCGACAGACGGCGCCCCCCCCCCCCCCCCCACCCCACCCCCCCCCGCCCCACACGGACTCACCAATATTGCCAAGCGACGAAGCTGCCACAGAGTATGCAGACTTCGGTCTGCGAGTATAATAATAATAATAATGAGCGACAATTTCTATCGCGCCCATCCTAACAACGTAGAATACCAGGGGCGATTACAAGTTTGAACAATTCCAACATCTAAAAAAATATAAGCAGAAAACAACACACACACCACCACACAACAACAACCACACGCACACAACACACACACACACACCCACACCAACCCACACACCCCCCCCTGTGTGTTGGCACGCATAAATACTAAACTCACTATATGACTCGACGAACAGCTCTCTGTACACGAGCAAGATGCCTATACCCTGTCCTTAAGGTCCTCCGGACCAATAGGACGTCCAAATCTCACCCATCATGCAGGGGCTGACCGCCTCAGAACCAGTATCTCTTTATTATATATATATATATATTTATTATATATATTTATATATATATCTAGATATATATATAAAGTATAGAAGAGGACATGGCTCTGGCGGTTCAGCCTCGCATGATGGACCAGCCCAGGGGGTGACGGAGACTGCGCCATTGCGGTAACAGAGGTGGTGGTGGTGTTCGGAAGTGGGGCGCCTCGGCCTCGCTGTTTCTATGGATGATTTTGTATTGGGTCAGGTTCCTTTTCTCCACACAAATCCAACAAGAAGTTCTCACCAAGACTGGGGGGGGACAGTTGTGCTGGTAGTAGGTCCCAATTCGCCAATCAAATGGCGGGCAGCGGTTGACACACGATATCTATACAAAGGAGAGTCGGAATGTGAGGAGAAACCAGGGACGGGAAAAGAATCGAGTTTTTTCTTTTTTCTTATCATCATTTATTTATTATTATAGGAATTGGCGTCCCCCCCCGGACCCCACACGGAAAGACGCGCCACGCCCCCCCCCCACCCCCTACACCCAACGTTGAAAAAGCTTCCTAGACCCCTACACCCCCCCCCCCCCTGAAGAAAGAAAAACCAACGGCAAAATTCAGGACGTAACCTGAAAAGCTGACAGGCGAGAGAGAGAGAGAGAAGAGAGAGAGAGAGAGAAGAGAGAGGTGAGAGAGAGAGAGAGAGAGAAGACCGAGAGAGAGAGAGAGAGAGAGAGTAAAAAAAAATACAACAACAAAAAAGCAACCCTGAACATCAGTCTTGTAAAGCGTTAGGCCCAAGACGTTCAAATATTCGATGGTTCGGGCCACTAAACTGGCAGGAAACGGAAAGGCCGCACGCGCCGCCGTGGGCCGGAAACGAAACGTAAGATTGAACGGGAGCGGGAGCGTCTTACCATATGCATTCGTGCGAAAAATGACCGAAACAGTAAAGGAAGAGGGAGTGGGGGTTGGGAGGGCGAGGGTGCGAAGGCTGCGCTTGCAAGAGTTTAGATGATACATGAAACGACGCCAAAAAGGAAGCTTCAAGGACACTCGAGTCAAGGTTCAACACCAGATATCTAGTCAGAGCAGACGTCTTCTCTCTCTCTCTCTCTCCCCCCCCCCCTGCTCTCTATCTCTCTCTATCTTCTCACTGAGATGCAGAAGAAAGTGCACCCTTTCATACGTCAGAGAACATTTCCCCAATATAAGGAGATGGGAACGATTTAACACCGTGACAGTTCTTTCCGATTTCAACCCCTCCCCCCCGCCCCCCCCCCCCCTCCCTTCAAAAAAAAAAAAAAAGCAGATTTTTGGAGGGAACGGGATGCGGTGGGATGAGTTTATATGAAAATTGCAGTGATATGTCCCTAATAATAAATGCTTTTTTCTTTTCCGGAATCTCTTAGGCTTCCAGATCCATTACCGTGGACGTGTAGGGGGGAGTGGGGGGGGTATATATATATATAAAACCGTTGGTTCCAGACACTCAACAGACCACGATCATCCTTATCAGGCTGAAATAGTGCACCCTCCTCCTCCTGCTTCTTTCTTCTGCCGGCCTTCCTTCAGAGGGGCGCGGGAGCCTGGGGTGGGAGGTCTTGGGGGAGGGGATGGGGGAGGGTAAGAGTAGAGGGCTGAGGAGAGTGGAGGGGAGGGTGGGAATGGCTACACACCAAAAATGACGCGTCAAGACTTGCTTATTAAGGAGTCGCTGTACTTTATAGAGACTAGCCGCTATTGAGACTGGCTGCAAGATTTTAATGTGTCTGAAAAGTTGACTCCTCCTCAGTTTCTTTCATATGGCCATCAGGTACAAGCCAGGGGGTCTACCCACATAAACAAAAAACAAACAAACCCCACCACCCACAAAAAAACAAAAAAAAACGAACAAAATTTAGATTGAATATTTTTTTTTTTTTACATTCCCGATCTCCTACCTTAAAAAAAAAAAAAAGCCTGAGATGAAGAAGAATTATCATTAAACAAACGTTAACAAAGGAAAAGACGAGTGAAAAAAGGCAACGTTGTAGGAAAAAAAAGGACAGTAATAAGAAGTAGACTGCAGAAAAAAGGAGCGGATGACACCGAAGATATATACCTTCAATTGAAGGAGGGGGTGGGGGGGGGGGGGGGGGGGGGGAGGGAAAAACAATCAAACGAAGAACATATAGAAATCGACCATTGCACATACGAAATCTTGATACGATGGGAAAAAAACAACAACCAACCACCCAAAACAAAAGATAGCATGAAGAACATTAAAACATAGCATCTCTCTGCTCTCTCTTCTCTCTCTCTCTCTCTCTCTCTCCTCTCTCTCTCTCTCTCGCTCGCTCGCTCGCTTCGCTATCTCTCTCTCTCTCTCTCTCTCTCTCTCTCTCTCTCTCTCCTCTACTACTCGTCTCTCTTCTCTGTGCTCCTGAGAACAAAATCAATCTGGTAGTGGGTGTGACGCACCACGTGCCAAACGAATTATTGACCCCCACCGGGCCCTCACAACCCACTCCGTGCACCAAACCCCATTCCCCCCAGGACTCCTCCCCTCCCCCCACCTCCACTCACCCTCCTCCCACCTCCATCTCTCTCTCTCTCATCTCATTTCTCTCTCTCACACCTCCCAGCCAACCCTCCCACCTCTCTCTCTCTCTCTCGCTCTCTCTCTCTCTCCCAGGCGAGATAGGTCCCAGTTGCGGGGTGTTATCCACGGAATTTCAAAACCATATCTCTCTCACGCGTTCCTCATCCATTTCCTGATACGACAGGACCCCGCTGCCAGTCATTTGATGTTAAGTTGCCTCCTCTTCTCTCTCCACACCCCCCACACCAGAACCTTCCTCCTAAAACACACTTCTTCCCTTCTTGGCCTGTTGAAATGCACGTGTCTGATGACGCCGCACTAATCATCAATGTTGTTCTTGTTCTCAACTTTTTTTTGTTTTGTTTCTTCCTAAGTTCTTTTAATGAAGATAACAGAGAAATGCCACTTTTTTTTTTAGGAGGTATTTCAAAATATTTTTTTTTTTTTAATCCTCTGGTCTTAAAAAAAATTATTGTGACGACGAGGACGACGATCGTATGATGATGATAACAACGACGACAACGATGAGGATGATGCATAACGACGACAACACCGATGATGATGATGATGACGATGATTGATGATGATGATGATGATGATGATGATGATGTGAAGATGATGATGATAACGACGACAAAGACGACGTCGACGACGACGACGACGATGATGATGATGATGATAAACGATGACGGACACGCGATGGTGATGATGACGACGACGACCAACCGATGCATGAGGATGAAATTTCAGAGGGTAAGAGAATGCCAGACGCTTTCTGGATGCTGACACTGAACAACGCAATAATTTCCACCTTTCTCCTCTGCTCGTTCCGATCAGCTTATTTCGTGATTAGTGATATAATAACGGAAGAGTGGCATAGTTTTAACATACGCACTTTTACATATATGGTTTTGTTTTTCCTTATTTGTATGTCTTTTCTTTCATTCACTTTATCATCGTCCTCGTTTTCATCATAGTCCGTTGTCATCAGTCGTCGTTTCGTCTTCTTAATATAACATCATCATCATCATTTTTCATTATTACTGTATCATAATCATCATATCATCATCATAATCATCATTTTTTGTTATTTACTTTCATCATCTTCATCATCATTCATCATTCATCTCATCATCATCATCATCTCATCATCAGCATTAGAATGAGGAAGACAAAAAAGAGTACAAAGCGGGGGGCGTTGGGAAGGGGGTTGAGGGTGGGGCGTGGGTCGTGGGGACGGGTAAGGGGAACAGAAGAGGGATGGCGAAAAACATCAAAACCGAATTTCTCGCTTTCTTCTCAACTTCTTTCGAAATGATTCATTTTCCTTTTTTTTTTCTTTGTTGTTGTTTTTATGACTATCATTTCTTGAGATCACTGGCTAATTCCAAATTCTCGCCAGAGGTGTCGGCGGCTAGTGGATTAAAAAAATCGTTTAGGTAAAACAGGTGGAAAATGCTCAAACCAACCTCTCCCCTCTGATACAAATACGTAAAAAAGTGTAATGATACTTAGGAAAACAGGTGGAAAAGGGAAAAAAAACCTCTCTGATTACAAATACGTAAACAAGCAAGCACGGTGATTAAGAATGAGAGGTAAAAACCTCGAGGAGGAGGATGGCAGAAGAGAAGAAGAAGAAGAAGAAGAAGAAGAAGAGAAAAAGACGAAGATGGAAAGAAGAGAAGAGCGCGAGAAGAAGAAGAGAAGAAGAGAAGAAGAAGAAAGAACAGAAGAAGACGAGAAGAAGAAGAAGAAGAAGACGAAGACGAGGAAGGAAGAAGATACAATAAGAAGAAAAAGAAGAATAAGAAGAATGAATGAATCTTTAATGGGTTGAGAATTAGGCTCCATTGAAGGCCTCTTTTAAATTTCTGCCCAACTACAACTACAATTAAAAAGTAAGGTAACCATCAGAATTACAAAATAACATCAATATAACGATTTCATGCTTAAAATCTCTCTCTCTCTCTCTCTCTTTATCTCTACTCTCCCCTCTCTCTCTCTCTCTTATCTCTCTCTCTCTCACTCCTCGTTCTCCCCCCCTTCTCCCTCTCTCTCTCACACACACACACACACAACAACCACACACACACACACACACAATCTCACTCAACTGCATCGTTTATCAGCATTACACTTTTTTTTCTTCGGTAATTATGCATCGTCAGGCTAATGTCTACGCTTAGGTCGTCATGAGTATCATAAAAAGAAGTAACTTTACTTTTTTCTTTATCATTTTTTTTTGAAAGCTGATTAATGGGAAATATTCTGTGTTTTGCTGGAAGATTGTTCCATTCTTTACAGCACAGAGGAGAAACTTGTTTTGAATAAATCTTAAATTACTTTAGGAAAAAAGCATGTATCTGAAAGCGGAATCATGATGGTGATGTCTATATCCTGACTACTCACAAGATCGCCTATAAATAATTGGGCATGCGTCATGAACAATTTTTGTGCATAAGAATCTGAGTGTGTGCTAGGCTTATACCATCCCCACGGCAGCCGAAGCACGCAGTATTTATTTTAACTAAATACACTCGCATAGCGGATCGGATTGTTTTGCAGCTGATCAGCTTAATGGCTCTTTTCTTGCATATGAACAAAGTGGTTTTAAAGTCGATGGCGCACAATTTACCCCAGTATAGACGCAGTAGTCTAATCGAAGCCTGAACCAAAAAGCAATAATACATTTTTCGTGAATGGTTCGTTGAGAAAGTGTTTTATCTGTGACAGCTGGAACACACAACACGAGACTGTTTGATTAGGCTTGACTGGCTCATCTCGATCGTGCCACAGGCAACGCTCTCGCTCCGCCCTCCGACCCTGACGCCACTGCCCTTATATCTATCTGCTCGTGCTTTTGATGCAAAGAAGCTCGAAGAAGAAGAAGAAAGAAGAAGAAAAAGACGAAAGAAAGAGGGGAGGAGAGGGACAAGGAGAAGGAGAAGGAAAAGAGGAAGAGGAGAGGAGCAGGAAGCAGAAGAAGAAGAAGAAGACGAAGAGGAGAAGAAGAAGAAGACGAAGGACGAAGAAAGGGGAGTGAGTGGGACAAGGAGAAGGAGAAGGAGAGGAGGAGAAGAAGAAGAAGAAGAAGAAGAAGAAGAAGAAGAAGACAGGAGAAGAAGAAGAAGAAGAAGAAAGAAGAGGAGGAGGAGGCGGAGGAGGAGAAGAGAGAAGGAAGAAGAAGAAGGAAGATGAAAAAGACAGAGACGAAAGAGGAGAGGAGGGGACGAGGATTAAAGGGAGGAGGGGGAGGAGAAGAAGAAAGAAAGAAAGAATAGAAGAAAAGAAAGAAAAAGAAAGACAAACAGAGAGAGAGAGGAGAGAGAGAGCTCGAGAGAGAGAGGGAGAGGAGAAGAGAGTGAGGAGAGAAGGAGGGAGAGAGAGAGGAGAGACAGAGGAAGTGGACAGAGTGACTGAGAGAGATAAGACAGAGAGAGTGATGATGTGCGCTCCATTCAAATGTAATACAAACATCCGTCCCATGCAGCACATTCCGACTCTCTCCGCCCCACCAACGCCCCACTCATTCTTAACCAACCCCCTTCCCCCCCCCCCTTCGCAATCCACATTCCAGACTCCTTCCCCCCTCCCCCCCCGTCACCCCACCTCTTCCACGTTTCCTCTCTTTCCCTACCCTCTCTCTCCCACCCCCACCCCACCCCACCCTGCCTCCAGGAGAACAGAATTTCCAGAAGTTTATCTGTCATACTTTGTCACCCTCCTCCTCCTCTTCCTCACCACGCACCCCCCGCCATCCCTCACCCCCTCTCTCTCCCTACCTCCCCTCCTCATTTCCCTCTCCTTCATCCCTCCTCTTTATGGCTCCCCTTGTGTTTAGTCCTATGGCGGACTAAAATAAACACCTTCTTATGTCTTGTTCCTCCCTGGTTTAATTTTATTATACCCCCTTCGCCCCCCCCCCCCCCCCTTACCACTCCCCCCCACCACCCTCTTCATTTCCCTTTTCCTTTTTTTTTCTCCCGCCGACAGCTCGCACTTGTTTCGCGCCCGTGTTTTCTATCTTATCCCTTTCTTTCTCTTTCTTCTTCTTTCGCGCCCCCCCTACTTTCTTTCTTTCTTTTTTTTTTATTTTTAAATTCATTTCTTTTCTGTCTTTATTTCTTTTCCGCGATCCCCCTTTTTTTTCCCCCTCTCGGCTTCTTTTGTTCTCTTTACTCCCGCCCTCCCCCCCCCCCCCCCCCCCCCCCCCCCCCCCCCCCCACCCCCCAACCCCCCCCCCCCCTATCCCCCCCAAGGTCTTTCTTTGTTTTTCTATCCCCCCCCCCCCCCGTCTCCTCCTTAGTTCTTTTTATAGCTTCTTTTCTATTCTTCTTTATTCCTTTCTTTACCCCCACCCCCCGTCCCCGTCTTAGTTTTCATTATGTCTTTTTCTCCATTATATCTGTTATTCATTCTATATTCAGTTATTATTCCTTCCTCCTTTCCACCCCCCCCCTCCCCTCCCCCCCCCGTCCCCCACCTCCCTCTTTCCGTCTTCATTCTTTCATACGTTTTCTTTCTTCTTTTCTTTCAGACTTTATTTCATGCTTGAGATGCAGTCACGTGTTATATTGACTTTCAAGTTGTCAGCTAATAAAAAAAATTACTTTTTTGCTCTCTCTCTCTTCAGTCATTGACTTTTAATTACAGGTAAGCTAATAAAACATTATGTTTTTTCGTCATTTTGACTTTAAAGTTTCAGCCTACATTTTTGTTTGTGCTTCATATTCACTTTAAAGTGTAGTAATAGGCAAGCATTATCTTCCCCCCCCCCCCCCTCCCACCCAACCCCCCCCCCCCCCCCCCCCCACCCCCCCCCCCCCACCCCCCCCCCACCCCCCCCGTCATATTGACATTTAAAGCGTCAGATAATTTGTTTTTTGATCTTATATTCACTTTAAGTGTCAGACTAACAAAAGTATTATTTTCTTTTTCTTTTCATATTGACTCTTAAAAGTTGTCAGCCTAACAACATATTATTTTCTTTTTCTTCAAATTGACTTTAAAGTGTCACAGGCTAACAAAAAATATTATTTTCTTTTCTTTCATATTACTTTAATTAAAGTGTCAGCTAATAAAAATTATTGTTTTCTTTTTTCTTAATATTGACTTTTTAAAAGTGTCAGCTAATTAAAGCATTATCTTTTTTTTCCCTTCATATTGACTTTACAAGTGTAGCTAAGAAAAATATTCTTTTCTTTTTCTTAATATGACTTTAAAGTGTCTCAGCTAATAAAAGCATTATTTTTTTTATCTCATATAGACTTTAAAGGGTCAAGCTAAATAAAAACAAATTAATTTCTTTTTCCTAATATTGACTT
>JAFLJL010015691.1:0-11062 GCA_018398815.1 Conus ventricosus
CATTAGTTCGGAGGTTCGTCGCAGCATAGGTTAATTTTTCATCAGTGTATTCTTGATTGTTATTTCTGTGTAGTGGCATTTGCAAATAGTAAACTATGTGCAGTGAAATTAATTAATGCTTCGAAGGTTTAAACCTAAAAAGATTGTTTTGTGGTTATGCTTTTATTTTGTTCGATTTTTTGCTTTGGTTACAGAATATTGTTCTATCTTTGTACCCCTTCTGAGGGCTATGGCCTAACAGAATAAAGATCTGAATCTGAATCTCTCTCTCTCTCTCTCTCTCTCTCTCTCTCCTCTCTCTCTCTCTCTCTCTTCCTGTCTCTCTCTCACTCTCTCTCTCTCACTCTCTTTCTCCTCTCTCTCTCTCCCTCTCTCTCTCTCTCTCTCTCTCTCCCTCTCTCTCTCTTCCTCCCTATATCTCTCCCTCTTTCTCTCTCTCCCCCTCTCTCTCCCCCTCTCTCTCTTCCTCTTCCCTCCCTCTCTCTCCCCCCTCTCTCTCTCCCTCTATCTCCCTCTCTCTCTCACTCTCTCTCTCTCTATCCCTCCCCCTCTCTCTTTCCCCCTCTCTTTCCCTCCCCTCTTTCTCCATCTCTCTCTGTCCCTCCCTCTCTCTCCCTCCCTCCCGCCTCTCTCTCCCTCTCTCTCCCTCTCTCTCACTCTCTCTCCCTCTCTCTTTCTCCCTCTCTTTCTCTCTCCCTCTCTCTCTCCCTTTCTTTCCCTCCCACACTCTCTCCCTCTCCCTCTCTCTCCCCCTCTCTCTCTCCCTCCCTCTCTCTCTCTCCCTCCCTCTCTCTCTCTCCCTCCTTCCCCCCCTCCCCTCTCTCTCTGTCCCCATTTTTGCCTACTTACTTCAGATCCCGAGGGTTGTCTTCGCCACGCTGGTGGTCACTGTGTAAGCCCTGCCAGACTGCTGGTCACTCTGTAAGCCCTACCAGGCTGGTGGTCACTCTGTAAGCCCTGCCAGACTGGTGATCACTGTGTAAAGCCCTGCCAGGCTGCTGGTCAGTCTGTAAGCCCTGCCAGGCTGGTGGTCAGTCTGTAAGCCCTGCCAGACTGGTGGTCACTGTGTAAGCCCTGCCAGACTGGTGGTCACTGTGTAAGCCCTGCCAGGCTGGTGGTCACTGTGTAAGCCCTGCCAGGCTGGTGGTCACTGTGTAAGCACTGCCAGGCTGGTGCTCACTGTGTAAGCCCTACCAGGCTGCTGATCACTGTGTAAGCCCTGCCAGGCTGGTGGTCACTGTGTAAGCCCTGCCAGGCTGGTGGTCACTGTGTAAGCCCTGCCAGGCTGGTGGTCACTGTGTAAGCCCTGCCAGGCTGGTGGTCACTCTGTAAGTTCTGCCAGGCTGCTGGTCACTCTGTAAGCCCTGCTCCTGCTCGCGGGCTGTGGGCGGAGTTGTAGACGTGTCAGTCACCACACGAAACCAAGAAATGTCTGTCCACTGCTGTTCCATTTCAAACTGCCGCTGGAAGCACTCATAGGTGCGTGTGCGTGTGTTGTGTGTGTGTGTGTGTGTGTGTGTGTGTGTGTGTACATTCGTGCGCGCGTGCGGGCGTGTGTGTGTGTGCGTGTGTGTGTGTGTGTGTGTGTGTGTGTGTGTGTGTGTGTGTGTGTGTGCTCGCGCGCGCATGTGTGTGTAAGTCTGTGTGGAGCGTTCGAGTTTTCTTCATTTTTTTTTTCAAATTTTCTTCATTTTTTGTTTCAATCTGGATTGTATCAGGCCCACACATCGCCAATGAATGTCATAGTTCAGCGCAGAGGTGATATCTCAGTTTTGTTGTTTTTCGTTAAACATCT
The DNA here is from genome assembly GCA_018398815.1 of Conus ventricosus. Lineage (NCBI taxonomy): Eukaryota > Metazoa > Mollusca > Gastropoda > Neogastropoda > Conidae > Conus > Conus ventricosus. The sequence continues at coordinate 1,796 of JAFLJL010015691.1, forward strand.
GGTAAAATATCACTATCCTAAATGTATCACTCCTTACCTTGAAACAATTTTTCTTTCTTTCTTTCTTTCTTTCTTCTTTTTGTTCTTTCTGATCCTCCAGCCACCGTCTTTTTTATTTCCTTTACTTTTCGTAATATCTTTTTTATATTTCATTTTAAAATCATATTCTAGGGTGACATCCAACCTGCTACCCCCCCCCCCCCCCCCCCACACACACACACACACACACACACTTTCTTTCTCTTTTCCCGTTTTTTGCTTTCTTTATAATTTTAAGAAAACTGACACCATCTTGAAACACATGTTGATTAAAACTGAAACATGGTAGAATTTCGATCGGCTACCCTTGAAGAGTGTGAAGATAGCCTGCTTTAAAGACAGCACATGAACTAACTAACTATTCCATGTATGCCTTGACGGCACACTGCTTATTACTCCTTCGAGCCAAGCCATAGAAGTATTAGCTCAGGGCAAGGATGAATAGAAGCGGTTTTTTTTTTTACTCTACAACTCAATCCCTCAGCACGATAAGCAACTCCAACTGTCTGGAAAAATGCAGCAGCTAAGTAAGGCAGCTGAAGATGAATATCTCTCTCTCTCTCTTTCTCTCTCTCTCCCCTCTCTCTCTCTCTCCTCTCTCTCTCTCTCTCTCTTCTGTCTTCTGTCTGCCCTGTCTGTCCCTGTCTGTCTCTCTCTCTCCCCCCCTCTCTCTCCTCTCTTCTCTCTCCCCCTCCCCCTCTCTCTTCCCCTCTCCCCTCTCTCTCTCTCCCCTGCGGTAAAGAAGAAACCGAAATACACTTTCTTCTAAGACGTCCTCGTTACAAAATTTTACGAGAAAAACATAATCATATACACTACAAAGATAGTTTTCCCTGTCCAGTTGAAGACACTATTTCAAAACGAAAATGCTGTCAAAATGAGAGATGTTATTATTTTTGTACATTATGCGTCACGGTTTAGAGAGGAACAGTTTGTAACGAAATGCTATAAACCTAAGTTTGTTCTTTTGTTATCGCCAAATGAGCGTCCTTCTTTTTCAAAACTGGTTCGACAAAAAATATTCATTTCAACAGCATAAACAATTTCATGTTACATGTCTCATGTGGATAGGTGGGGGCCTCACATTAAAGTCACGAGTTCACGAGTTCCCCTTTTCTCTCTCTCTCTCTCTCTCTCGGTGTGCTGCGTTAACGAGAAGACGTGTGCGTGACCTTGACTTGCAAGGGGTTGTTTTTCCCTACGGACTAATCTACTGTGTGCACCGATGATTGTCACAGACATTGTTTAACCACCATCCCTTTCCCAACTGCGTGCAAATCAGGACTGTTTTTGTGGCCGTTTCTTGCCGATATACGTTGGTTTATGCTGAAAGGGGCCCCAGAAAAAAATTTCCGCGAGGGTCGCCATTTTTACGCTGTGTCGTCGTGTGAACGGTGTTACTTTGGTTTGCTGCTCTCCTACCTTTTTTGGGCACCCTTTTATTGCGATGTGGTGACATCAAAAGCAACCCGCGCTGGTGACCTACTCGTTTTTGAGTGAACCAGTATTTTAGGAAAAAGAGAAGAACCCAGGATCCAACACTAACCCGAACTGGAAGCCCAGTTACGGCTGGGTAGTTCAGCCACTGTGCCAGACATGGAGCCGACCAACAGCGACATTATGGTATCCTTGAAGAACTTGCAACCGTGAGTGAACAGATGAACGCCAAACTGGAAGAAGTGACGCAGGAAGTTCACGTCTGCAAACGGAACTGTGCGTCCCTTCAAGGTGAGGTGAGGAGTCAAAAAGGAGGAAGTCATCGATCTTCGAACCAAAAAATTCTGGATTTTCAAAAGAGCAACAGTGAGTTAATGTCGAAAATGAATGATTACGAAACAGACTTGACGATCTAGAGGGACGTTCAAAGAAATATTTGCTTTTCTTGGTCTGCCCAAAGAAAATTAGACGAGTGCTGACTGTGAGGGCGTGCTCCGCGATCTGTGTACGGACAAGCTGGACTGACGGATGATTTGAATTCGACAGGGTCCATCGTCTTCATGGCAGAGCGGGACTCTCCTGTCATCGCTCGTTGCGTTTTTTTTTTAACCAGAAATGAAGATTCCTACATTCAAACGGAAATTACAAGGCAGGAATATTTTCATTGGTGAGGACTTCTCGAGAGTGTAAGGGACATTCGAAAAAGACTGACTCCACACATGAAAAAGGCGAGAAAAGATGGCAAGAGAGCTTCCCTGGGGTTCAACTACTTGTGATCGATGGAACAAATTTCCATCGATATGACGACAGTCTCACAGAGTTAAGATAGGGAAACGGCCAGCCCAAATACCTCCTTACTGGACGTTTATTTTCACGAGGGGGCACATTTTTGGAACACCGGTGTTGCTGTCCAGCGAAACTCCTGTGAACACTGCACGTGAATTTGAAGACGTGATTCCCCTAGTTACTGTAGAGAACAGTCCGTGTTGTGATTGCTTCATGCTGTAAATGCACACGATAAACTGGAACGTGACTTAGATGTGTCGGAAGAGTAATGTGTGACAGGCACCCGTGTTTAGAAATAAGGATGAGATGATGAAGATGAAAATAATACTGTTTAAAATGAAACCCAAAACATTTTTCTTTTTTACATTGGAATATAAAGGTTGATTTCTAAATTAACAGACAATGATTTCATTTTGTTTGTCAAGTCGTTTGTTTATTTGTTTTGTTGAAAACTTTTGTTTGAAGAATTTGTTCTTCTCATTTTTTCTGACTCTACCAATATCTGTATTCCGCAGTAAAGTTCACTAACAGGAAGTACTCAGGCCGCTTAATATGTTTGATTAAAAGAATTGGTACCCTTACGTTAAACAAGTAGACATTAAGTCTCACAATTTTGGTGCGTTTTTTTTTAAAACAAAGTAATATTCAATACTGACAAAGATGACTGTTGTATATTGTTACTTCACCCTGAGGGTTCTCCATATTATGCACATTTTGGATTGTGAAAACGGCATTGCATTATTAAAAGAATACTTAACTGATTGCTTGTTGTTTTATGGTGATTTTCATTTTTTTGTATGTGGTGACCTAACAGCAGGATTTCGAATGTGTCTCATCACTGTGAGGGATGTAACAGCAATGGATTCGTTGATTTTCAGTACTCCAGTCATTCTTTAAAACGAAGGCAGATGCCACAAGACCTACAGTTAAAGCTATGGTAAATTTTAAATTTAAATTTTGGGTGCCTACAATGGATTTATGTATTCTCAACGGAATGTGTCATGGTGACCGCCAAGGTCACTACACGGTCGTCCCAGACGGGGGTGTAGTGTGGTTGATTACTGTATGATGTTTTGTAATCTGTTTTCTTCATTATGTGATTGCTGTGATTTTACGCGTATGCGAGAGAATTGAATCTGATCACATGCCTGTGTCTTTTCTATAAACTGTTCGAACGACGTGGAAGACAGTGCGTAAAACGTTAATGACATGGTTGTAGAGAAGTATGTGTGGAAGAAGAGGGTTGCTGATGTTTATATAACAATATATCTAAATCAAAATTTTGGGAAAAGGAAAATGGTTTACCCCATTAGCCTAATTGAAACTGACATTAATGCTGCTTTAAGGATTTTTAATGAATGTATTAAGGAAGCTGCAGAATGTATGAAATAAAGAATACACAGTGAGAAACATATAAAGATAAAGACTGTTCGATATTGAATGCAAAGTTCATAAAAAGAAAGTACGAAATTTTACTAAGCAAATTAAACGTACGCCAAAGGATGATGATCGTAACTGTTATCGTTGTGCAAGGCGTGAATCAAACATTACTAAAGAGGAGGAAAAAGGAATTAAACGATGCCTTGTTAAATGAACTACTGACATCTATGAAAGTCAGAAACAGTTCTGGAACGCAGTGCTAAAATATCCGTAAAAGAAAACAACCTCTAAATACGTAGTATTGATAGTTGTACGACCACTTCAAAGCACTTTACAAGGGATATTAATACCGATTTAGCACTTCAATGCGAAGATGATTTAGGAAGAAAAGAAATTTAAACCGTCCAATCTCCATAGACGAAGTGATGTTTGCGATTTTGGAAATTAAAAATGTAAGGCTGCTGGGCCGGACGGTATTTTTGGTGAGTTTTTAAAAGTTAGCGTAAATCGGAAATCGTTTTGGATTTTCTTGGGAGATTTATGAATTTACTTTTTGACGTGGCACTTACCCAGAGCAGTGGACCGATATCAATGTTCTTCCCATCTAAAAAAAAGGGTAGCGTAAACAATCCTGACAACTATCGAGGTATTCTCTTGTGGAGTAACTAGTAAGATAAACAGTACTATTATAAATCGTCGACTGCAAGAATGGGGGGAAGAGAACAATCTTACAGGTGAATATAGGCTGGTTTTAAACGTAATTATTCCACAGTAGTCACATGTTTACTCTAATGGCCTTTGTTCAAAAGCGTTTTCTTTAAATCGCAAAAAATATGTTGCTTTTTTATCGATTTGAGAAAGCCTTTGATTCTATAAACAGAAGTATTTTATGGCCTATCTACTAAAAAAACGGGGTCCGAGGGAAATTGTTCGTTGCATATGAGCATGTATAATAGTGTGAAGGCCAAAGTCAGATGTGGAGGGAAATTAACAGATTATATCCAATGTACTAGCGGAGTAAAACAAGGAGATGTGTGCAGCCCAATACATTTCTCTGTTTATCAATGAATTAACTTCTGAAGTTGTTTAAAAATGGGAGGCATGGTGCACAGTTTACAACAGAAATTCTACAGTTTTTTTATCCTTCTTTTTGGGAGATGTGTAGTTCTGATCTCTGAACGGCATTGGCCTTCAAACGCAATTAAATAGTCTAAATTTGCTCTGACTTTACTTCAGTTAGGGTAAAAATGTTGAAAAGTAATTAATCGTGTTCAGAAAGGGTGGGTATTTAGGTGTTCGAGAACAGTGGACTTACGATGGAATCCGGATGCCAGTGGTTAACATCTATAAATACCTCGGAATATATATTTCAACACGTTAAGTTTTTCTGCCACTTGTAAAGATCTTTCGAGCAGTGCTAAAAATGCTTTGTTGTGTATTATGCAAAGATTATCTAGGTTAGGAATATCTTTTCAGTATTCATCAAATTTTTTGATTCCCAAATCCAACCTATTGCACAGTATGGTGCTGAAATATGGGGGTTAGAAAATGCTGCGCTACACTGTGAAAATTTTCCATTTATTTGCCCTGAAAAAATTTCTAGGTGTGTCTGTGCAGACACCAAACCCATTTGATTTATGGCGAAACAAGGGAGATATCCAATTTATTTAAATTTTTGTTATAAGATGTATAGCTTTTTGGTTAAAGTTACTTGAAAAGGAAGTTTCAAGATTACCGAAGAAAGCCTATAAGAGTTATTTGGTTTCAGTATGAGGGGGAAGGTGAACTGGGTGACAAAAGTCAAAATGAGATTATAGAATTAGGGCTGGGATATGCGTGGGTTAACCAGTGTGTCGGAAACAGACTGCATTTTGAAAATGCTTCGTACCAGGCTTTTCGATTGTAGATGGCAAGACTGGAATGCCACATTCAAAGGGTATTTGTAATTTGATTTATACAGACCTTCAACCCCTACATCGTATCCCAACCTACTTATCTATACAAATGGACTGCCATTTAAAGTACATAATGACAGATTTAGATTTGGATTGTCTGATATTAAAGTTCATCGATATCGTTATCGTAAAGAGTGTACGGAGATTGAACATGTGTGTCCTCTGTGTAAAAAGGCTCGTGAAAACGAGGGTTCATTAGGTGGTTTGCTGCCCGCCTTGGAAACACTTAGAAACCCCCGTTTATCCCATCAAAAAAATCATAGACACCCTTCTGCATTTTGGCTTATCATACTTGGTCACTTCTGCTCGCGAGATGTTTATAAGACATTTGCAATTTTATTTGTATAAGGCGTTCAAAATCCGCTCGATTTGCTGTGCATGATTGATATCTTTCTCCTCCTTTGGGGTTGAATGTTCGATTTCTTGTATTCATATGATTTTTTTCTCCTTTTAGTTGCATTTCGTGTATTTATTCTTGAATTCATGCATTGCATGTATTATATTTATACACCCCCTTCAAGAGGGGCTATGGGCCTTTTTGAATAAATTATCCGCATTCGAAACTCTCTCTCCTCTCTCTCTCTCTCTCTCTCTCCTCTCTCTCTCTCTCTCTTTTCTCTCTCTGAACCCATCCAAACTCTCTCTGTCTCTCTCTTGAACGATCCATCTCTCTCTCTCTCTCTCTCTCTCCTCTCTCTCTCCCCTCTCTCTCCTCTCCCTCTCTCTCTCTCTCTTCTCCCGCACCCCCCCCCCTCACTCACCACTGTGAGTGGTGGCACAGCAGATACAGTGTACCATGTCCCATGGTTAGACCTCCAGCAGTAATTCCTTTGCATGATCATCCACCACAATCAGCTTTAATCAATGTGAACCGCCCACCCCCATTTTCTCTCCAGTGTCCATCGTTAAAATGAAGTAGGCGATTAATTGGTACCGCGTAAATTTATTGATTCCACTTGTCGCAATTGAAACCCACGAATCGTCATGGGGAATGGTTTCAGGAACTGTGAGGGTTTTAAATTTAAATGACTTTTTTCTTCGTTTCCGGTTCCTTCGAAAATTTCTCTTTCCCCACGAAGATGGCCTTTTTGGTTTCGCGGAAACAGGACTTCGTCATGGCGTATTAGCCCCCCAAGTGTCAAAAACTACTAAAGCCGCATCAGGTAAAGCAAAGTATTCAGACCCCCCACTGAAACCAATGGCGAGACTTTATCGTGAGCTTGGAAGTATTTCTTTCAGCCTGAGGCGGGTGGACCCCTACGCTTGCCATGCTTCGCACAAATGCGGTGAATTTGTTCATAAATAATCGGTTTGTTTTCTTCAAAGGAAAATGAATGAAAATTTAATTCATAGTGTTGGTTTTTCTCTCCTGTGTTGTGTTCCTGAAATGGCATTACTTCTGGCCGCTGACTCCAATTTTTCGTATACAGACACATCCAAGTTTGACTCGTCACTGCCCAAACATCAGTAGTCCACATACATGAACGAACCTCATGTCTCCATGAGTGAACCCACCAGAGGAGACACTGCACTACAGTTGGTGATTAGAATGCTTGTTCTCAGACGCTGGACACCAACTACTAGTCCCCTTCCCTGACGACAGAAAGTGCCTAGTCATGGCGCCAGTGTGAATGACTGCCCTCTTCCCTTCCCCCATCCCCCCCTTTCTTTGGCAGGAGTCACCACCTCCATCCAACAATATTTTCCCTGATGTTGCCCACTTCATGACTTTGGCGTGAAGTCACCACGAACATCGACGTGGAGTAAAATAATAGAACTGTGGTTCATTATAATCACTGTTTGTGATCTGATAGACTATGTCATCATTAGATTGAATCCATGTCGTGTTGTTAGAAAAATAAACTGAGGTTACTACCATCACTGCTTAAGATCTGATAGACTATGTGATCATTGGACTGAATCCATGTCGTATTGTTAGAAAAATAAATTCTTGTTATTACCATCACTGCTTGAGATCTGATAGACTATGTCATCATTGGATTTAATCCAAGTCGTATTGTTAGAAAAATACGCATTCGCATTCGTGAATGTACTGGAAGAGAAATGTATAAATACTGATAAAATTCGATTGTCAGAGCATTTGGTTCTGTTGGGATTTGACAAGACAATCAATACTGAATCGGTTTTCTGTTTCATGATATTGTTAGCAAAGTACTATATGTGTATATACATGTAAATTACACGGTACCATCCTCGAACATCAATGTTTTTAAAGACACTGAACATTCGATATAAAATGGAAAAATATAATGCCAATCTGAACTCAAATCATGACATCTCTGTGAAATGGCTCTCACACATTCCGCTGGTTTCTGATGATTAATTGTCATATGTAACTTTAGATCTGTTATTCAGAAAATTGTTGAAGGTGCAAATCCGGCTCCCCCCACCCCTCTTCCAATGTTTGTAATATTGAGGCCTTTTGGTAATTTTTTTCTCTCCTATAATATTGTTTCGAGTCTTGTCAAATGAAGAACACAAAATGTATGTAAAATGTGAAATGATGGTTTCTGGCATCCCCCCCCCCCCCCCAACAACAACAACAACAAAGAAAACCTATGCACTGCATGGTAATGTCTTCCACTGCATTCTGAGAGTGGACTTCTGATGGGACGACAGCTCGGATATAGCCCTTTACGATTGGCTGGGTAATCAGCAACATGACATCTCTATTGTACTGTGGTCTGTGTCTTATAGCTCTGATACAGCCCTTTACGATTGGCTGGGTTATCAGCAACATGACATTGTACTATTGTACTGTGGTCTGTGTCTTAGCTCAACTACAGCCCTTTAAGATTGGCTGGGTTATCAGCAACACGACATTGTACTATTGTACTGTGGTCTGTGTCTTAGTGCAGTGCTGTGCTGTTTTGTGTCTCATCGAATTTCCTAGTACAGTTTGTGTATCCTTTTTTTTATATTTATGTCATGTCAATTGTGCCTAACTGTTTAAGCGACGCATGCCCAAGACACATCTAGGCATACCTTTTCTTCCCATTCCCACTTCTCTCTCTCTCTCTCTCTCTCTCTCTCTCTCTCTCTCTCTCTCTCTCTCTCTCTCTCTCTCTCTCTGTCTCTCTCTCGCTCTCTCTCTCTCTCGCTCTCTCTCTCTCTCTCTCTCTCTCTCTCTCATATACAGCTGCAGCCACACAAAAGGCATAACGCCTTAATATTGTTGCCTCATATTCCTGCCAATACCGCCTCACCAGGACAATGTATCGTCCAAATCACAACCGACCGTCATTCAGCATTCAGTACACTCAAACGCCAGCCAAACTGAGTGCCCACCTCCAAACAGGTCTCACTGCCTGCAGAGAGAATCGCTATCAACTGATATTAACAGACAGAAACAGTCTGACAAACAGGCAGAAACAGACACGAGAAAGCCTAGACCGACGTTACGATGCGTCCAGCCACAGGCATTTGACACCGTGGAATCAGTTGCTAGACGATGACGAATTATCCAGCTAACCACAGTGGATCGAAGGATCAAGATTTGTGACAAGCAACACGTAGTTAGTGTCGTGTCCTGAAACACGTCATGCAACTGGCGGTCCTGATAAAGACGTAGTCATGGTTTTTAACCCACGACTGTTGTATAACTGAATTAGCTGTCTCCAATCACACACACCACACCACGCACCCCGCA
>JAFLJL010015692.1:0-12500 GCA_018398815.1 Conus ventricosus
GAACTAGTATTGAGGTACACGGGTCTTTAATTGTCTGTTTCTTTGGCTCTTTCAATGCCCCTTGAATATTCCGCACGCACACTCCAAAATTTTTTTATTTGTTCTCCGGGTTTTTGTTAACATATCTTTTGTTGTGTGACGCCAGAGTCACTGCCCAGAAAGAAGATTTAAAACCTAACAATTTGAACGCTAGTTGTAAACAGCCGGACGACATTTCCTTTAAAGGAGGACGTTGACCTACCCCCAGTTTGATGTGTGCGACGGAAAAACAGTGCATCCATTTTGCGTGTGTTTCAAAGGATTCCCCTGAGGAAGTGGAGTCTTTTTGTAAATTGTCATTCCCCGGTTTCCTGTGTTTAAAACGGTCAGTGTTGTTCCTCAGTCACGCTGAAACCCATACACGGATTTTGGATATTCATGAGGTGGGGGTGTCTGATGAGCCCCCTACCATGCCCCGATAAAAGAGGAGACATGAAGAACAGTTTTTTACGTGGATTGGGAGGGAAGGTTATTTCCCCCAACAGTATGACAGCTGAGCCTTTGCCCTCCGTCATTACGTTGTCAGTCGGGTGGCTGTACTTTTCTGCCTGTTACCCCAGATGTAATGGATTCTGGATGTGTTAGGGAAGGCGAGCAGGAGTGTGAGACAATGGCGTCCCCCTGGTTTTTTCCGATGTCGGGCTTCAAACGTGTGCAGGGTGACCATCTGTGTGATGGTTGGGGTCAGTGCCCACAACGTGGGGAAAACTGATGTGTGACAGGGTCCCCTAAAGGGAGTCAGTGTCAGGTATGTTTTTCTATCCCAAAAAAAACCTTTCCCTTTTTGGTCGTTTCCTCAGCGGGTCGTGGCGCCCCGGATCAAACATGTCACTAATTGATTTCAATGCAAATACACATCTTGCTGTTTTAATTTTAGCTACTGTTTTATTTAAATATTTCACGACAAAATTTTTGCATTAAGTATATTAATTTGGTGAAACAATACCGGACTCTCGATAGTTGTTTTTCTAAATTTTTCCCAATCTAAAATTCCCACTAAGAGAAACCCGCTAAACCCAAAGAAAAAGTAAAGACGAAGCATGTTGTTTTTTCATTAAATGAGGGGATATATCCTAAGTATCAATTTCAAATAATGTATTTTTTTTTTACCTCACTGAAATGTTAAATATATCTTTTTGTGTTTTAAAGCAGTTGGTTCGCGGGTTTGAAAATATGCCACAAACCCAAAAAAATGGATTACGGGGGGAATGCGCTTGACATCTTTCCACGGTTTTGTTGACCAAGTCGATAAATTAAAACGTGTTTTTTCACCGAATTACAGGTTTTGCTGCAAGTATGATCCCAACACTCAGGTGAAGCGTGTTCTGCTCCTGACACCGTGTCCCCCATGGAAACGTTGCTGCCTACAGAATGCCAGGCTTTTTTTGGGGGTTGGGGGTTTCTGCTGGACGGGTGTGTGGCCGTTTCCCTAGCTTTTTCAAGAGTGAAAGTCATGTGAAGCCCTTTCTGTTGGTCACCCCCACTTGGGTTGTGATGTCGCATGGGATTTCACGCAGATTTTGTGGCAGGAGCCCTCATATTTCGTGGACAATACATGCATGTCAAAAAAGCAGGGCCCCCAACAGTGTCATCTGCAAAGTGGTGGATTTCTGTCCTTTTTGTCTTATACGTGTCCGCCCCATGGATGTCTTGCCATAAACTTGTATAAAAGTTACCACCCCTTTGTTTCCTAAAAAGAGTTATGGAAATTGCATCACGTTTAAAGCCCCGTAGTTTGCACGGTTTATGTGGATGGTTTGGAATCCTGTTGGCATCGGTTTTCCATTTCTTCCCCAGGATGTCCACTCCCTCCCGTCATTTTCTTTTTTGGGGTTTAATTCCCCAATTCCCCCTTTTTCAATTTATTTCTCTTTTTTTGTCTTTTTATTAATTTTCCGGGTCTCTTTGGGAACCCTTTCTTTTTTCCCCTCGCTTTTTTCCCCCCGTCTGTTTGATGAGAAAAAGGGGTGTGACCGACGCAGCTTGTTGTTGGGCTTTTGGGGAATAGTGTGATGATGGTGTCGTGGTGTTTTCTGTTTTTAGTGAGTCAAAGATGTCATGGTTGTGTTTTATTACCGTTCAACCCTGCCCCCCAATCCATTGCTGTTTTTTGGAATTTGCAGAGGCAGTCAATCGTCAAGAAAGGATAACAGTTACTAAATGTTTAAATCTCGTGCTAAAAAAGGAAAACCCCCCATCGGGGACAAAGTAATTTTGGGATGGATCTCAAAACGTATGTTCAGTGATATCTTTAAATGATTATTTTCCCCGCTCATTTCTTTTCTAGGCAAAAGAAAACCACCCGTCCATCATTTGAAACCTTTTCTATCTTTCGCAGGGTTTTGGGGGGATCCGTTGTATTGTGTTATTGTGTCATGGTGGTGGAATACCCCTCTGAAGGGGTCTGTTGTATTTTGTTATTGTGTCTGGGGGGAGAATACCGGGATGGAGAGATCTGTTGTATTGTGTTATTGTTTCCCTGGGGGTGGAATACCGTATGGGGGATTGTTGTATTTTGTTTTTGTGCCCCCTGGTGGATAATACCCCTTGGGGGATAGTTGTATTTTGTTATTTTTCCCATGGTGGGGGAATACCCCTCGGAGGGTCCCTTGTATTGTGTTTTTGTGCCCCTGGTGGTAAATACAAATTGTAGGGGGTCCTTTCCAGGGACACCAATAATGGACCAAAACAGTGAAAAATTCGCCCGGGGGGAAAAAGAGGACTGCAGTAGGCGATGTACGAAAGGTTTTTGTTTTTGGCTATAAGCTCAGCCCGGGGGGGAAAGAGGATCCAGTCAGGCGAGTACGAAAGGTTCTGTTTGGTGATAAGTCTCACCCGGGGAAGAAAGGACCCCGAGGCGAGTACGAAAGGGTTTTGTTTCCAACAAAGATGCATGGTCCCCCCCATGGATGGCCAAGAACAGGTATTTTCTATTTGACGCCATTTTGTTTTCATTTTCCTTTTTTCCTTCTCCATTCTCGATACCCCCCCCCCCCCCCCACACACCAACACAAAACTTTTCTTTAATCTTTGCAATCATTTTTTTTTTTAATGTGAATGGATCGTTGGCTTGCCTTGTTTTCTCCCCCCAAACGAAGAGAGAGAGAGAGAGGAGAGAAGAAAGAGAAGGAAGGGGAGAGAGGAGAGGGGGGAGAAGGGGGAAAAAGACGACGCAGACAGAAACAGACGACAGAAAGACAGACAGGACAGACAGAAACCAAAGAAGAAGGAAAGAGAGGGGGGAGAGGGGAGGGGAGAGAAGGGGAAAAGGGGGAGAGAGAGAGAGAAAAGGGGGGAGAGAAGGTACAGACGTATGAGTACCCATTTCCGCCCTTACAAAAAGTATGAGTACTTTCCCCGTTCACCAGAAGCGTGGAAATGGGTTCACACTTCAGTTTGGGTTTGTCACCGTCTTCTATCCTAGTGTATCAACAAATTCCCGGAAACACCATAATTGTTGCCAGGAGTTTGTAGCACGTCCCTTTATCTCTCAAAAGGTTTAACAAAATTCCCGGAAACACTATAATTTTTGCATAGGAGTTTTTAGCACGTCTTTTCTCTAAAAAATTTCAAAAAATTCCGGAAACCTATAATTGTTGCACTAGGAGTTTGACAGCACGTCTCTATTTCCCGATGTACAACAAAATTCCTGGAACCCTATAATTGTTGCATAGGGGTTTGCCCGCATGCTTTTTTTATTCCCGAGGGCCCAAAAAATTCCTGGAACACGAAGAAGTTTTTCCGGCGCTGGTTTTATCTTCATACATTTCAACAAGTTCCTGGAACACATTTTGATTGTTGCATGGGGTTTTTCCCTGTGTTCGTGTCTCATGTATGCAAAAAAATTCCCGGAACCCCCTACGCTTTTGCTTTTTTTCCCTTTTAAAAGCAGCTGCCCCTCAAAAAAAACAAGGGCAGAAAAAAAGCAAGGGGTACCTTCTGGAAACAACCCCCACTAACATAAAATTGTTTGTTCACACAAAAGTGGACCAACAAAGAGCACGGAGAAAGAAAGGGGGAGAATTAATTTTTCAAGTGGCTGTATTGTCAATCAGAGAGAGAGAGAGAGGAGGAAGAGAGGGGAGAGAAAAGGGAAAAGACATAAAAGAGAAAGAAAGAAGGGGGAGAGGAGAGAAAAGGCCAGAGAGGAGAGGAGAGGAGAGGAGAGGTTTTTGGACGGGTGACTTGTTCAAATCCAGGGATAAGTTTCCCCTGATTTCATATCATGTTAGTAATAAAACTCCCTACTTTGATTTCATATGTATGGTTTTTTAAAAAATCTCACCTACAAAAAATGCTTTCTTTTGATATGCTTTAGTAAATTTTCCAACCACAACAACTGCTTTCATATGTATGTTAGAAAAAATTTCCTACAAAACTTTTTCATAAATTTTTTATGAACAAATCTCCCCCCCAAACAAGCTTCATATGTATGTTTTAACAAATCTCCCCCACAACAAGCTTTCATATGTTGTTATAAAAAAATCTCACCTACAAAAACTGTTTTTTGTTTTGTTATTACAAATTCACCTTAAAAATTTATTTCGTACATGGTTTTAGGGGAGGTAAAAGATATTTTCGGAAAACTGCAGTAAAATGCAAATAACAAGCATGAAAAAAAATTAATTGTGGAAATTTGTTCAGTCACAGGGGCCGTGTTTTTTATGATGCCTTTCGGTGACAAAACCCATACCCCCTCTTTTTTTAACAAGTGGGGAAAGAAAACTTGACAGCAATTGGAATGGAAGATTTTTAAAAAGGTACAAAAATAAAAGAAATAAAATTAAAAAAGGTTTCAGATAAAAACTTCTCCACCTTATTTCCCAAAATTTTTTTAAAATAATTTAAAAAAGTTCTTTTCATTCTTAAAAAGAAAAGGGGGAAATAGTTGTTTGGTTTTGTGAACCGGGACCATTTTTGAAAAAACTTCGAATAATGAAAAAAAGGGGGAGCATGCGTCTTTGAAATTTCCTGTTTAAGGGGTTTTTTTTTTTTGGTTTTTTGGGGTGGAAACCGACCAACTACTTCAGGAAAATTTTTTTTTTTTGGGCAAAAAAAAATTCCAATTTGAAATTCACTTTTTTTAAAGACAAGAATAAGTTTGACCAACAGTTGCGAAAGCGTAAAGTCAAGTCAAAAACTGCATGAAAAATGGAAACTAAACCAATCTTTAATATAAGTGTAACTTTTGGACTTGATGTATATGCTTAGGGACGAGTCTGTCTCTGTGTCACTTAACATGCATGCACGTTTGGATCCCCTGGTGGCTTTGTCGGTGCCCTATCCCCCCCCCCCCCCCCCCTCTCTCTCTCTCTCTCTCTCTCTCTTGTTTCTGTTTTGTTTGTTTTTGGCTTTTTTCCCCCTATTTTTTTTTTTGGTTCTGTATTTAATCAATTTTGGAAAAAAAATATCCCGTACAAATATGTTAACACATGGTGCGGAAACTGTTTATGGCACCTGGCCAAAACGGCTGTTGAAGCATAAATGATGTGAATCGTACGCTGATACGAAGTGAAACGCTATGAATTTGTGTTAAATGGGATGTGTTTGCAAGGAGAAAAATAAAAATTGATTTAAAAAAAAAAATCTCACCTACAACAACTGCTTTCATATGTATGTTATTAATAAATCTCACCTACAACAACTGCTTTCATATGTATGTTATTAATAAATCTCACCTACAACAACTGCTTTCATATGCATGTTATTAATAAATCTCAGCGACAAATGCGACAGCCTTGTGCGACACAGAACGAAAATGGTGTAACATGTCACAGCCACCCTTCTGCCGAGTAGCTACAGATCGCTCCCTTGCCTTCCAACATGATTTTTATCTGTCCCATTTCCTTTTGAGGAAATTTGCACCCAATATACGGTGTAGAAGTCTTATCTGTCCCATTTCCTTTTGAGGACATGTGCACCCAATATACGGTGTAGAAGTCTTATCTGTCCCATTTCCTGTTGAGGACATGTGCACCCAATATACGGTGTAGAAGTCTTATCTGTCCCATTTCCTGTTGAGGACATGTGCACCCAATATACGGTGTAGAAGTCTTATCTGTCCCATTTCCTTTTGAGGACATGTGCACCCAATATACGGTGTAGAAGTCTTATCTGTCCCATTTCCTTTTCTTCAGCATTATATTGTTTGGTCAATCAGTGGGAGACTGCATCTCTTAGGAGATCCAAGTAAAGGTGGTTTTGTACAATTCTTAGCCACTCGCAGTGCTTGGGTTATTGAACAGCAGAGCTAACCACACAGACTGTTCCATATCTTTTGATCTCCCTTGCATCCTTGAATGGATCCTCAAGCATAGGCTGAAAGATTGACCCCTATATTTTATACTGTTTGAATAATGCTTTTAGTTTTTCGGCAACTTTTTTCAGCATTATATTGTTTGGTCAATCAGTGGGAGACTGCATCTCTTAGGGGATCCAAGTAAAGGTGGTTTTGTACAATTCTTAGCCACTCGTAGTGCTTGGGTTATTGAACAGCAGAGCTGACCACACAGACTGTTCCATATCTTGTGATCTCCCTTGCATCCTTGAATGGATCCTCAAGCATAGGCTGAAAGATTGACCCCTATATTTTATACTGTTTGAATAATGCTTTTAGTTTTTCAACAACTTTTGTCCTCTCCCACACTTTCGTTTTGTTCCATCTTACTACCCTTCGCTGCCTGCTTTGAGGGTGCTGTTGGATTCTTTTTTTGAACCCTTGGTGGTGAGAACACCACAGAATTATGGACTGTGGTGTGTCTCTATTTGACACCAAGAGCACAGACACAACTTGCCGTGTCTCCTTGATGAGTCCGATCCAGCAGACGAAAGGCCTAGTAGCAGGCAATACAATTAGATGTGCCTTCGAGAGGGATTACGATAGTTCTCTTAGGCAGCTAGTAAAGGGCTTTTCATATTTATGGTACATTCCCCATTTTCTTCAACTTAATTTTTTTTCTTTCTCTCTAAAAGTTTAAATCTTTGCCAAGTCATTACTATAACGACTGAAGAATTGAAAGCCTGCACTTGTTTTTCCCCCACTACTTAATTGTTCACCATTTCCTTTTGAGAATCGGAAGAAATGAATTTCCTCAACAACAACAACACAAACGTTACTGTTTTATGAATACTAAATGAACACGCGTTCATTATTTTAGTAACTAACTTGACCTTAACAGTTGACAGAAAGAAACGTATCTATCATCACACACCTCCCATCCCTTACACGTCACTCCCTATCTCGCACCCTCCTTTGTATGGTGATTATGAAAATGTCAAACTTATTACTTACAAAAATGTCTTTTTCTGTATTGCGCCAAACGTGCTCAGAATGATAAAACATATTTTTGACCGCAGATCTTCTGTGAACAATACAAAATGTCTTTTAGGATGCTTAGAAGATTTAAGAAAAGAAAAAAAAAATCTTCCACGTTTCAGTCATCGACCGTCTTCAGGACTTGTGACTTTGTATGTGTGACTTTTTATGTGACTTTGTATGTGACTTTGTATGTGTGACTTTTTATGTGACTTTGTATGTGACTTTGTATGTGTGACTTTTTATGTCACAAGTCCTGAACACGGTCTATGACCGAAACGTGGAAGACTGTTTCTTGTCTTTTTTTTTTAATTTTAAAATCTTATGAACATCTCAAAAGACATTTTGTAGTGTTCAGAATTATTTCTTACTTTCCTCCAAAACTGGCAAATCAGTAAATCCGGCTCGTCTCTCTTGTTTGATACTTAACGATCCAGGTAAAATTTATGCTTATTTCCTTAAATCCAGAATATACCTCCAGCTTTGTCTCATCCTATCAGCAAATCAAAAATACAATATAAACTCCTCTTATAATGCTCCATTCTAGTCAGTTTCTAAGTCGATAAATCCGCTAACTACTTTCTTTAACAACCACTGTAGCGCTGATGCAACGAGTATGCACTGCAGTACAAGGGAAATAAATCTTGCCGTGTACATCTGTCGATGATGACTAGTCTCCCGTCGTTTAAACGCATCAAAAAGTACATGTTCGGCGAGAGACAGAGAAATAAGAGATGCTACTACTATACCTCCCATTTCTCTGGGCGAGAAGTGCAAAACCCCAGTCAAAAGCTGGAACATGCTTGGGGTACGGGGTCAAATAATGTTTTAACATGATGTAAAAGGATGTCCATTATCATTTTCAGCCCTTTACGTCATCATTTTTCTTGTGTGTAGGCTAAATGGAGATTTATTCGGAAGGCATCTAAATAAGAAACTAGATTACAAAATCTTCGTTTTTGTGTTTGATATCTTTTGGTTTGTTGATTTTTATTGTTTCGTTTTGTTTTTGCTATGCGATTCGCTGAATTCTGTAAATTTCCTTGCAATTGGTAGAAGCAGTCGTCAAAATTTCCTTCACTAGAAACTAGAGTTATGGCCCCTGATCATTACCTTTTGACTGCCACACCAGTATGTGAAGTTACTAACGGCTACATATTATACGTTAGTAACGGCTATAACGGTAAACAAAACATCGGGCATTATTCATGACCCACAATGAACATACCTACACATTTTCAGAAAGATCTTCCAAATACTTTCTGAGATATTCCATAAACAAGAAAAACCGTTACGGGCGTTACAGCCGTTAGTAACGGCTATAACGGGGTAAACTGAAACATCGGGCATCATCCGTGACCCATAATGAACATACCTGCTAATTTTTTTACAAAAATCGGCCAAGTACTTGCTCAGATATTCCATAAAAAACAAACAAAACAACAAACAAAAAACAAAAAAAAACCCGTTACAGGCCGTTACAGCCGTTAGTAACGGCTATAACGGTAAACTAATACCCGCTAATTTTCAGAAAGATCGGCCCTGTAGTTTTGTCTGGAGTGAGTGGAACACATTTTGACCACGGATGGACGGACAGACAGACAGACAGACAGACAGACACACACACACAACACACACACACACACACACACACACACACACACACACACACACACACAAAACACACACACACACACACACACAGCATTTCTTCGTTCCCATTCTAAAGTACTCCCTGTTCTATAAGAACTGGGTGTACAAAAAAAAAAACGTAGCCCATTCTGTGCAGAAACTGTTGCCATGACGACTAATTGTGT
Organism: Conus ventricosus; assembly: GCA_018398815.1. Taxonomy (NCBI): domain Eukaryota; kingdom Metazoa; phylum Mollusca; class Gastropoda; order Neogastropoda; family Conidae; genus Conus; species Conus ventricosus. The sequence continues at coordinate 9,172 of JAFLJL010015692.1, forward strand.
TTGAAGAAAATGGTTTAAAAAAAAAAAATTCCTAGCCAATGCTTCCATGGCCAGTTTCAAATGTAGACTGAAAATTGTAAGCTTATTTAAATTCACCATGCAAAACAGACATGTGAATTAATTTTTTTTTAAAGAAATCACAAATAGCAGACATAGAAATATGACATAAAATGATGCTACTGATATGGCCTTTAGTAGGCGAATGGGAATGTTGAAAAGAGAAGTGTAGAAGCAAAGACAATACAGAAAAAGTCTAGAAGTGATGTGACTGCTAGCGGAAATTACGACAAACTTAAATGAAAAACAAGATGCAAAGCATAATATATGTACTCCCAGTTTATCTTGAATACGCGTCAGATATTTCATAAAGAGGAAAAACCGCTTTGGGGCGCTATAGCCATTAGTAACGGATATTCTGGTAAACATCGGCCATCATCTGTGACCCATAATGAAAATACCTACACATTTTCAGAAAGAATCGGCCAACTACTTTCTGAGATATTCCATAAAGAAGGAAAACCTTTTATGGGCCGTTACATCTGTTATAACGGCATAAGGGTAAAACAACACACGGATGATCCTGACCAAAATGAACATACCTACAAGAGGGCCCAGTATTTTTGTCTGAGTGAGGGAACACATTTGACCACGGAGGGAGGGGAACGGACGGACACACACAACAACACACACCACACACCACCACACACACCACACACAACACACACACACACACCAAAACACACACAACACACAACACACACACACACACACCACAGAGCATTTTTTTCGTTCCCTTCTAAAGTACTCCCTGTTCTAAAGAAGGGGAGTAAAAGACATGAGCAAGACCTTTTACAAACAACATTCACGACATGTCACAAGAAAACGAAGCACGAACAAATTTTTGCGCCGAATGGATCTGGTGGGGGTTTTGCATTTTGTTATTAGTGATGTTGTGGTGTTTTGTGGTGTGTGTGGTGTGAATGTGTGGTGTGTGTGTGTGTGTGTGTGGGTGTGGGGGTGTGTGTGGTGTGTGTGGTGGCGCGCGCGCGTGTGTGCGGCATGCTTTTCTTTCGTTCTTCTTCTCTTTAACGTTTTTTTCACAAGCTGGTTTTTTAGACGAAAAAAAAAAAAAAAAAAAAAAAAAAAAAAACACCTCCCCTCCTACCTGAACCTCCCAAAACCTTTTTCCCTTTCAAAAATGAAATGTTAACAAAAATAACATACAAAACAAACCAAAACATGAGCCAACTGGGCCCCGGGTTTAACCCTTTAACAACATCCGCATAAGCAAATCGTTCAAAAAATTTTCTTTAAAGATAATCTGAAACCGTTGAATCACAAATCAAGTGGGTAAAAATGATTTCAAAGCGACGGTAGAAATACATGGACAGGTGTTTTTTTCCTCACCGGAGACGCATTTAACATGCTTTTAAATTTGCTTTTGGAAGCATTCATCTGAATCTGTAGCCCAGGAAGACGGGTTTTTTGGGTTTTCCCCCAAGACTCCCCATTGCAGGAATCAAAGTTGACTTTAAAAATTTTTCCTCTTTTCAGTAAATTTACAAAAGGACCTCCTAAAGTTCCTTTACAGTTTCCAACAAGTTTTTTTTTTATTAAGAAAATTTTTCAGATAAAGATAAAGGAATTTTAAAACACTACAAAATTTTTTAATGTTCATTGCACCCCTTTTGCTGTTCTTCCCCCATTAAACCCAAAAAATTACAATGTGAGGGAACCCAAAGAATGAATACTAGTTCCGCGCAGTGACAAAAAATGGATTGTATAAAAAATTTCCAATAAATCACCCTTATTTTTTGTTTAAAGACTGTAGCGCGCGAAACAGATTTAGAATAAACCAAAAATAAACCTGAACTAGACAAAAAGGGAAGATCAAGCAGAAAATAAAACCCAAAAAATAGCAATAAGCTCTGCTGTAAAACAAAAAAATTTTTTCCCAAATGGTAAGCCTTTTCTGCTTTTAAAGCTGGGATTACAAAGCAGCTCCAACCATGTCATTATCTAGCTTAGAGCCATCAGTGTAAATTTTTAGATAAACCGGTATGCAAAAAATATGATTTTTTTACAGAAGCGTTAAAGGGGGACCATCATTTTTTTTTATATTTGTATAATTAAATGAAATAGGTGAAGTGGGGCACTGCGTGAACATACAAGAGATATATCTTTCTTATCGATTCCTACTCTTGAAAAATGTCATAAGTGAAAGTCCCTATTTTTTTTCTAAAGGGGCAACCGATTTGGGTCTTTTGGGAAAATCCGTGTCTGATTTACGCACACTTCATCATAATTTAAATTTTGGGAACTGATGTACTCCTTAGGACATATTTAGATGAGCAAGTTTTTATATTTTTCTTCAAAGGTAATTACCAATTTTAGCAAATTTTTTTTGAGAGTATTAACTGGAACCCAAACGCAAGTTATTGGTTACTGTCATACTTGCATTTTTTTAAAAAAGGGATTTTGGGGCAGAAAGAATACCTCTTGGGGATATGTTTAAATTTTACGAATAAGGGTGTTTAAAAATGTTAAGAGTGGAAAAGCTTGTCCCCACGTTGTTTGCTGACAAATTTTTTGGAAGTTCAACTCTTTTTACTTTCATCATTTCTTGTTCTAAAAAGCTCTTTCATGACAATTTTGAGCAAGGATTACTCCAAAAAATTTTAAAAGACGTGCATAATTGAAAATGACCCTTCAGATTGAAAAAGGCAAATCTCGCGATCGAACCAATCCAAAAAACATCAAATGTGCTTCCCTTTGGAAAAAAGTTAAAACCCTTTTTTTCATAAAACCATTTATATTTTCAAGTTCTCTTTTAACACTTTTTTATTAATTTACGATCTCATTGGGGTGCGTTTTTTCATACACTTTTACCATATCAGAATCATCAGCATATTGAACCAATTCAATATGATTTGACACGATAAGGTAGGCATGTTTAAAATATTTAAAATATTGGGTACACGACCTTTTGGGAAATTCCCTAGAAGTGGTTTTAATTTAGAGTAATGTGTCCTATTTTTGGGCAATTGATCTATCTGCTAGAAAAGTCTTTAAATAATTATACATGCAAACCGATAACCAAGGGTTTTAAATTTTTTTAAAATAGTCTAAGTGCCATACTTTTACGTACGCTTTTTTTTTATCAAAAAATGACCCAACATTTTCCTTCTGCAAACTGATGTTTTAAATTTTTGGGGTTAAAATTGGTAAAGGGGATCGTGGGTTTACGCCCTTTACGAAAAACCGCTTGATGTTTGGTATGATTTGTTCTTTTTTGCAGTAGGAGGAGCGATTTAAAAATTTTTCCATCA
>JAFLJL010015692.1:35150-47105 GCA_018398815.1 Conus ventricosus
TAGTTACAAATTCTCCTACAACATGTTTCATAGTAGTTATGAACAAATCTCCCTACAACAACTGCTTCATATGTATGTTATAACAAATTCCCTACAACAATGCTTCATTTATTTATAAAAAATCTCCCTACAACAACTGCTTTCATGTGTATGTTATCTACAAATCTCACCTATATACTTTATTTCGTACACTGGATTATTAGGGGAGGTAAACGCATATATTCGGAAAACTGCAGTAACAATGACAAATAACAAGCATGAAAAAATGTCTAAATTGTGGAAACTTATCTGTTCAGTCAGCAGAGGGACACGTGTTTATTATGATGCCTTCTGTGTGACAACATAACCCCTACTTTTTGCAACAAGTGGAATGAAAAACTTGACCAGCAATTGGAATGGAATGTCATTTTTAAAAAGGGTACAAAAATAAAAGAAATAAAACTTAAATGGTTTCAGATAAGACTTCTACACCGTATATTGGGTGCAAATATTGTGTTGTCAAAAATGAGAGTTGAACTGAGTGATCATTGTACATTCTGTAATAGAGAAAGGGAAAACATTGAGCCTCTGTTTTGGTTTTGTGAACACGCGGCACATTTTTGGCAACAACTTCAAGCAATAATGAAAGATAAGTGTCAGCATGCAGCTTCTTTGAATTTCTCTGTTGAATTGGTATTATTTGGGCATGCAGATCATTTCAGAGGTGATGAAACCTTTGACTTCATACTACTTCTAGGAAAATATTTTATCTATAAATGCAAGTGCGAGAAAAAAAAACTTCCAATTTTGATAAGCTTCCTACATTATTTAAAGACAAGATATAAGTTTGACCAACAAGTTGCGAAAAGCGTAAAGTCAAGTCAAAACTGCATGAAAAATGGAAACTAAACCAATCTTTAATATAAGTGTAACTTTTGGACTTGATGTATATGCTTAGGGACGAGTCTGTCTCTGTGTCACTTAACATGCATGCACGTTTGGATCCCCTGGTGGCTTTGTCGGTGCCCTATCCCCCCCCCCCCCCCCTCTCTCTCTCTCTCTCTCTCTCTTGTTTCTGTTTTGTTTGTTTTTGGCTTTTTTCCCCCTATTTTTTTTTTGGTTCTGTATTTAATCAATTTTGGAAAAAAATATCCCGTACAAATATGTTAACACATGGTGCGGAAACTGTTTATGGCACCTGGCCAAAACGGCTGTTGAAGCATAAATGATGTGAATCGTACGCTGATACGAAGTGAAACGCTATGAATTTGTGTTAAATGGGATGTGTTTGCAAGGAGAAAAATAAAAATTGATTTAAAAAAAAAAATCTCACCCACAACAACTGCTTTCATATGTATGTTATTAATAAATCTCACCTACAACAACTGCTTTCATATGTATGTTATTAATAAATCTCACCTACAACAACTGCTTTCATATGCATGTTATTAATAAATCTCAGCGACAAATGCGACAGCCTTGTGCGACACAGAACGAAAATGGTGTAACATGTCACAGCCACCCTTCTGCCGAGTAGCTACAGATCGCTCCCCTTTCCTTCCAACATGATTTTTATCTGTCCCATTTCCTTTTGAGGAAATTTGCACCCAATATACGGTGTAGAAGTCTTATCTGTCCCATTTCCTTTTGAGGACATGTGCACCCAATATACGGTGTAGAAGTCTTATCTGTCCCATTTCCTGTTGAGGACATGTGCACCCAATATACGGTGTAGAAGTCTTATCTGTCCCATTTCCTGTTGAGGACATGTGCACCCAATATACGGTGTAGAAGTCTTATCTGTCCCATTTCCTTTTGAGGACATGTGCACCCAATATACGGTGTAGAAGTCTTATCTGTCCCATTTCCTTTTCTTCAGCATTATATTGTTTGGTCAATCAGTGGGAGACTGCATCTCTTAGGAGATCCAAGTAAAGGTGGTTTTGTACAATTCTTAGCCACTCGCAGTGCTTGGGTTATTGAACAGCAGAGCTAACCACACAGACTGTTCCATATCTTTTGATCTCCCTTGCATCCTTGAATGGATCCTCAAGCATAGGCTGAAAGATTGACCCCTATATTTTATACTGTTTGAATAATGCTTTTAGTTTTTCGGCAACTTTTTTCAGCATTATATTGTTTGGTCAATCAGTGGGAGACTGCATCTCTTAGGGGATCCAAGTAAAGGTGGTTTTGTACAATTCTTAGCCACTCGTAGTGCTTGGGTTATTGAACAGCAGAGCTGACCACACAGACTGTTCCATATCTTGTGATCTCCCTTGCATCCTTGAATGGATCCTCAAGCATAGGCTGAAAGATTGACCCCTATATTTTATACTGTTTGAATAATGCTTTTAGTTTTCAACAACTTTTGTCCTCTCCACACTTTCGTTTTGTTCCATCTTACTACCCTTCGCTGCCTGCTTTGAGGGTGCTGTTGGATTCTTTTTTTGAACCCTTGGTGGTGAGAACCACAGAATTATGGACTGTGGCTGTGTCTCTATTTGACACCAAGAGCACAGACACAACTTGCCGTGTCTCCTGAGAGTCCGATCCAGCAGACGAAAGGCCTAGTAGCAGCAATACAATTAGATGTGCCTTCGAGAGGGATTACGATAGTTCCTCTTAGGCAGCTAGTAAAGGGCTTTTCATATTTATGGTACATTCCCCATTTTTCTTCAACTTAATTTTTTTTCTTTCTCTCTAAAAAGTTTAAATCTTTGCCAAGTCATTACTATAACGACTGAAGAATTGAAAGCCTGCACTTTGTTTCCCCCACTACTTAATTGTTCACCATTTCCTTTTGAGAATCGGAAAGAAAAAATGAATTTCCTCAACAACAACAACACAAACGTTACTGTTTTATGAATACTAAATGAACACGCGTTCATTATTTTAGTAACTAACTTGACCTTAACAGTTGACAGAAAGAAACGTATCTATCATCACACACCTCCCATCCCTTACACGTCACTCCCTATCTCGCACCCTCTTTGTATGGTGATTATGAAAATGTCAAACTTATTACTTACAAAAATGTCTTTTTCTGTATTGCGCCAAACGTGCTCAGAATGATAAAACATATTTTGACCGCAGATCTTCTGTGAACAATACAAAATGTCTTTTAGGATGCTTAGAAGATTTTAAGAAAAGAAAAAAAAAAATCTTCCACGTTTCAGTCATCGACCGTCTTCAGGACTTGTGACTTTGTATGTGTGACTTTTTATGTGACTTTGTATGTGACTTTGTATGTGTGACTTTTTATGTGACTTTGTATGTGACTTTGTATGTGTGACTTTTTATGTCACAAGTCCTGAACACGGTCTATGACCGAAACGTGGAAGACTGTTTCTGTCTTTTTTTTTTAATTTTAAAATCTTATGAACATCTCAAAGACATTTTGTAGTGTTCAGAATTATTTCTTACTTTCCTCCAAACTGGCAAATCAGTAAATCCGGCTCGTCTCTCTTGTTTGATACTTAACGATCCAGGTAAAATTTATGCTTATTTCCCTTAAATCCAGAATATACCTCCAGCTTTGTCTCATCCTATCAGCAAATCAAAATACAATATAAACTCCTCTTATAATGCTCCATTCTAGTCAGTTTTCTAAGTCGATAAATCCGCTAACTACTTTCTTTAACAACCACTGTAGCGCTGATGCAACGAGTATGCACTGCAGTACAAGGGAAATAAATCTTGCCGTGTACATCTGTCGATGATGACTAGTCTCCGTCGTTTAACGCATCAAAAAGTACATGTTCGGCGAGAGCAGAGAAATAAGAGATGCTACTACTATACCTCCCATTTCTCTGGGCGAGAAGTGCAAACCCCAGTCAAAAGCTGGAACAATGCTTGGGGTACGGGGTCAAATAATGTTTTAACATGATGTAAAAGGATGTCCATTATCATTTTCAGCCCTTTACGTCATCATTTTTCTTGTGTGTAGGCTAAATGGAGATTTATTCGGAAGGCATCTAAATAAGAAACTAGATTACAAAATCTTCGTTTTGTGTTTGATATCTTTTGGTTTGTTGATTTTTATTGTTTCGTTTTTTTTTGCTATGCGATTCGCTGAATTCTGTAAATTTCCTTGCAATTGGTAGAAGCATCGTCAAAATTTCCTTCACTAGAAACTAGAGTTATGGCCCCTGATCATTACCGTTGACTGCCACACCCAGTATGTGAAGTTACTAACGGCTACATATTATACGTTAGTAACGGCTATAACGGTAAACTAAACATCGGGCATTATTCATGACCCACAATGAACATACCTACACATTTTCAGAAAGATCTTCCAAATACTTTCTGAGATATTCCATAAACAAGAAAAACCGTTACGGGCGTTACAGCCGTTAGTAACGGCTATAACGGGGTAAACTGAAACATCGGGCATCATCCGTGACCCATAATGAACATACCTGCTAATTTTTTTACAAAAATCGGCCAAGTACTTGCTCAGATATTCCATAAAAAACAAACAAACAAACAAACAAAAAACCAAAAAAAAAACCCCTTACGGCCCGTTCAGCCGTTTTTTCGGCTATAACGGTAAACTAATACCGCAATTTTCAAAGATCGCCCTGTATTTGTCTGGGGGAGGGGAAACTTTTGCCCCGGGAGGGAGGGGACAACAGAAAACCCGAAGACAACACACACACACACACCCACACACACACACACACAAAACACCCAACACACACAAACCACACACCACAACACACACACCCACATTTCTTCGTTCCCATCTAAAGTACTCCCTGTCTAAAGAACGGGGCCCCCCCAAAAAAAAAAACGTACCCATTCGTGCAAAACTGTTGCCAAACACAAAAAGTGTTTGAAGAAAATTTTTTAAAAAAAAAAAATTCCCTACCCAAATGTTCCCAGGGCCCATTTTCAAATGTAGACTGAAAATTGTAAGCTTATTTAAATTCACCATGAAAACAGACATGTAAATTTAATTTTTTTTAAAAAATCAAAAATACAACATAGAAATATGACAAAAAAATATGCATGATATCCCTTTAGTAGCAAATGGAATGTTGAAAAAGAAGGTAAAAGCAAAGACAATACAAAAAAAGTCAGAAGTAGTGACGCTAGCAAATTTCGACAAATTTAAATAAAAAACAAGATGCAAAGAAAAAATTTATGTATCCCAGTTATCTTGAATCGCTCAATTTTTCATAAAGAGGAAAAACCGCTTTGGGCGCTATAGCCTTTAGTAACGGATTCTGGAAAACAGGGCCATCACTGTGACCCAAATAAAAATACCTACACATTTCAAAAAGAACGGCCAACTATTTTTCTGAGATATTCATAAGAAGGAAACCGTTTGGCCTTTACATCTGTTGTAAGGGCTAAAACGGTAAAACAACACACGGGCATGATCCGTGCCCCATAATGCATACCTACAAGACCCCCCAGTAGTTTTTTTGGGGAGTGAGTGGAACACATTTAACCCCCGGGGCGGACGGACGGACAACCACACACACACCCCCCCACCCCACCCACAACAACACACACCACACAACCCCCCAACACACACACACAACACACACAACCACACAACACACACACAGAGCATTTCTTCGTTCCCTTCTAAATACTCCCTGTTCTATAGAACTGGAGTAAAATGACTGAGCAAGCGCATTTGACAAAAACATTCACGACATTCGAAAGAAAACGAAGCCGAAAACAAATTGTTGCCCCGAATGGACGGTGGAGGTTTGTCAGTGTTTGTTATGTTGTATTTTTGTGGTGTGTGTGTGTGGTGTGTGTGTGTTTTTGTGTGTGGTGTGGGTGTGTTGGTGTGTGTGTGTGGTGTTGGTGGTGTGTGTGTGTGGCCGCGCGCGTTTGTGCGTGCTGCGTTGTTTCGTTCGTTCTTCCCCTTTAACTCTTTTCACAATCTGTGATTTTAGACGAAAAAAAAAAAAAAAAAAAAAAAAAAAAAAAAAACCCTCCCTTTTCCTATTTGAACCTCCCCCATTCCTTAAAAAAAGAAATGTTAACAACAATAACATAAAATAACAACTCAAAACATGACCCAAATGGGCCCCGGTTTTAAGGGCCTTTAAAAACATCCAGCATAAGCAAATCGTTCAAAAAAATTTCTTTAAGGAAAAATCTAAAACCCGTTAATCACAATCGAATGGGGTAAAAATGATTTCAATGCGACATGAAAATACAGGACGGGTGTTTTTTCCTCCCCGCAGACGCACTTAAATGTGTTGAATTTGCATTTGAGAGATTCATCAAATCTTAACCGGGAATGACAGTTTGGGGTTTTCCCATGAGCTCACCATTCAGAATGCTTTTTTGACTTTGAAAATTTCCCTCTTTTCAGTGAAATTTACAAAGGACCTCCTAATAGTTCCTTTCGATTCCAAAAATTTTTGTTTTTAAAGGAAAAATTTTCAAAAAGATAAAGGAAATTTTTTTACACATAAGAATTTTTAATTAATGCACCCCTTTTGCTGTTCTGTCCCCCCCATTCTTTTCCCAAAAAATATTACAATGTGAGGAACCCAAAGAAGAATACAGTTCCGCGCGTGACAAAAAAAGGATTGTAAACAAATTTTGCAAAAATATACCTCTATTTTAGTTTATAAACTGTAGCGCGTCTGAAACAGATTTAGAACAAACCAAAAATAAACCTGAACAGACAAAAAGGGAAGACAACAAAAATTCAAACCCCATCAAAATACATAAGCTCGCTGTAATAAAAAAGTTTCCAGAGGGAAAGCCTTTTCTGCTTTTAAAGCGGGGATTACAAAGCACTCCCCCCATTCATAACTGCTAGACCATCAGTGTAAATTTTTAGATGATCCGGGTAGTGCTAAAAAATATCTTTTTCAGAAGCAGTTAAAATGGGCCCTCATTTTTTTTATATTTGTATAATTAGATCGAAATAGGCTGATAGTAGGGCCCGCATTGAACAGTACACAGATGAATATTTTCTTACGATCCTGACCTTTAAAAAGTCAAATAAATGCCTATTGTTTTTTAAAAAGGAAAACCCGGCTTTGGGGAAAATCCGGTCTGATTTTACGCACCTCATCATAATTTGAATTTGGAAAGAGTACCCTTAGGGAAAATTTAGATGATGCAAGTTTCATATTTTCTTCAAAAAGGGAATATACCAATTTCAGCATGTTTTTTTTGAAGTGTATAAACTGGGAAATCCAATCGCAAGTTTTTACTTTTCTGTCTTACTTTGCTTTTTTTTTAAAAAGGGATTTTGGGCAGAGAAGAATACCTCTTGGGGATAGTTAACTTTGAACAATAAATGCTGTTACGATGTATAAAATGGGAAATTTGTCCCCACTTGTTTGCTGCAATTTTGGAAGTTCGACTCTTTTTAGTTTTTCAAATTTCTTGTTTTAAAAGCCTTTTTTACAAATTTTAGCAAGGATACTCCTAAAAAATTTAAAGACTGGATAAAATTTATAACTGACCCTTCTAGATGAAAAAAGGAAATCTCTGCGATCGAACCCCAAATCAAAAAGCATCATAAGGGCTTCTCGGAGACAAATTAAACCATTTTTGAACAAAAACCATTTATATTATCATTTTTCTTTATACACTTATTTAGTGAAAATTTTGCGATCCATTGGGGGTGCGTTTTTTATATCCTTTTATCCTATGCAATACATCACATATTGAAAACCCAATCAATATGATTAACAAAGATAGGGGAGGGATTTAAATATTGAAAAATATTGGTGCACTACTGATCCTTGTGGAATTCCAAATGAATGGTTTAATTTAGAGTAAAGGGGTCCATTTTGGCTGAATTGATAATCTGCTAGAAAAGTCTTGAAATAATTATACATGCAAAATGATAAACCAATGGGTTTTAATTTTTTAAAGTAGTCAGAGTCCAACTTTATGTACGCTTTTTTTTTAAACAAAGAATTTCCAGTACATTTTTCCCCTTGCAAACTGATTTTTAATTTGGGGTTTTTAATTTTGGGAAGTATCGAGGTTGATCTGCCCTCGAAAACCTGCTTTAGTAATTTTTAGAATTGTTTTTTTCCATATGTAGGAAACGATTTAAAATTTTTTTCCCTCATTTCCCCTATGTGACTCCCGAGCAAAGGGCCCATAACTGTTTATTCTGATTTTGGGTTTTGCAACTTGTGTATGGGAACAATAATAATTGTTTCCATATTAATGGAAAATTTCCGACGACAACTCTTTGAGAAATTGTGAAGGAATTAACAAAATTAGCAGGTAAAAAGTTTGATTAATTATTTGTATTCCATCAGGGGCCCACTGAAGTTCTTTTTTTTCCATTGGAGAAAATGACATCTTTTATTTTTTTTAAGGTGATGGGCATGATAAAATGGGTTTTTTCTTCTATTTCATCTTGTAATTCATGGAAAATTTCTTTTTCTCGAAAAATCTATCCTTTCTGACAAAACCCCCTTTGCAAATCGCATTGCAAAAATTTCTGAGAAAGCTTCGTCTTTTTTGAGTTAGAAGGAAATTCTTATTTTTTTACTGTACTGGTATTCTGGAAGGCTATCCTTTTTCATTCCTTCACTTTTTTCCAAACCTTCTGAAGATCTCAAAACTTAGTGTTTAAAAAAATTAGACCAATGCGCGTTTGGCCTTTCGTTTTCTCTATTGCTATGTATTTTTGCCCTTCCCAAATTTTTTTTTTTCTTCCTTCTTTTTTTTTTGAGATATTTATTAAGGCTTTTTTCTTCAATTGTTTAGCCTTGCGAAGCATCGTTCTAAAAAACATTTTCCCGAAATTTTTTATCTTTTTTATTTGATTGCACTTCCGTATTGAAGCAGCTGCGTACAAAAAAAACTCAGTAAATTTTTCATAAACACATCTTATTACCCATGAAGTTCATCAAAGTTTGCATTGACAACAATCTTTCAAATTTGTCCCAAACCCATTTTTGTAATTTTATTTAGGATTTTATCTTTTCTGAATCCCCGACTTTCTGGTTTGTCATTTCAACTGATAAAAAACGGGGAAAAAGGTCCTACCCAATATCCCTTTACAGTATCCCATTTACATTGCAGCAAAGCTGGGATAAAGTGACAATCGAAGGCAGATGGGTTTTTTTCGATATATTTGGGGGCTCTAGTTACCCCCATTATTGATGATAAAACAGAATCAATAACATTTTTGACGAAAAATTTTAATACACGTGGTTTGTTGGTGTTGTGTGGTGTGTGTCGTGTGTGTGGCGTGATTTCATCGATGTTTTTGCGACGTGCCTTCGTTTTGTTGTGTGGGGGGTGGTGTGTTGTGTGGTGTTGTGTGTGTGGTGTGTGTGTTGTGTGTGTGTGTGTCGTGCGTCCTGGTGGTTTGTGTGGTGTTGCGTACTTCCTTTCGCGCCGCGCGCGTTTTTGGGGTGTGGTGTGTGTGTGTTGTGTGTGTGTGTGTGTGTTTTGTGCGCCGCGCGCGCGTGTACGCCTGTTGTGAATTGAAGACAACTCGGGGCCACGCAAACCCGATAGGAGGGGTTTTTGTGGGGGTGATTCGGGGAAACAGAAGGGGTAGGGGGCAAAAAACAAAAAAAAAAAAAAAAAACGGAGCGGGGAAGAGAAGGTGGGGGGGGGGGGGGGGGGAGGGAAGGGAGGGGGAGGAGAAAGGGAACTTTTATATATCTTCTGCCAGATTCGACCTTCTAACTTGGAATAACATTGCCTCAATGGCACACGCGTTGAGCAGGGATCAGTGTTGAGAGAAGAGAGAGAGAGAGAGAGAGAGAAGAAGAAGAGAGAGAGAGAGAGAGAGAGAGAGAGAGAGAGAGAGAGAGAGAGGAAGAGATAGGAGGGGAGTGGGCGAAGGGACCAAGGGTAGTAAGGGGGGGGGGGGAGGGGTGTTGAAGATGAAGGCAGACTGGCCTATTAAGATCCTAGGTCTTTTTCATCCATCATTAAAGCCAATATCCATCGCTCGTGTTACCGACTTCAATGCCCAACAACAACAGCAGCAGCAGCAGCAGCAGCAGCAGCAGCAGCAGCAGCAGCAGCAGCAGCAGCAAAAACGCAAAGATCCTGATTATAGTGAAAAGCCTCCTGGCATTTTGTGAAAGAGAATGGAACAAAAATACTGGCAGCTTTGTCTTCTTTGTCTAATCCTTCCATTCCTATCTCCACCCACCACCACCCCCAACCCCACCCCCTTCCTCCTTCCCTCTGTCCTTTACCTCTCCCCTAAATCCTACCCCCTCCCCCCCTCCCGTTCCTCCATCTCACCCTCTGCCTAAGCTCTTTTCCCTTTCCCAACTCCCCTCCTCCTCCCACGCCAATTCTCCTGTCTGTCTGTTTGTCCGTGTGTCTGTCTCCTTCTCCCTCCCTCCCTTCCTCTCTCTCTCTCTCTCTCTCTCTCTCTCTCTCTCTCTCTCTCTCTCTCTCTCTCTCTCTCTCTCTCGCTCATACACACATACGCACACACACTCCCTCTCTAACTTCCTCTCTGTATATCTCTGTTTGTGTGTCTGCCTGTCTGTCTGCCCATTCGTCTGTCTGTCTGTTTGCAGGTCTGTTTTGTCTGTCTGTCTGTCTGTCTGTCTCTCGTTTCTTCTCTCTCTCTCCTCTCTCTCATCTCTCTCTCTCTCTCTCTCTCCTCTCTCTCTCTCTCTCTCTCTCTCTCTCTCTCTTGTTTTCTTTTGCAATGTCTTCTGAGTACTTCCTCTCTTTTGTTTTTTCTTTCGTCCTATGTTGATTTTTTTCACTTTGTGTTTGTTCCTTTCTTCCTTCCTTCCTTCCTTTCTCTGTTATTATCTTTAACCCTCTGATGTGTGTGTGTGTGTGTGTGCGTGTGTGTGTGTGTGTGTGTGTGTTTGTGTGTGTGTGTGGTGTGTGTGTGTGTGTGTGTGTTGTGTGTGTTGTTGTTTTTTTCTTCTGTTGTGTCTCTGTCCCCTTCTGCTTTTCCTTCTCATCCTAACCACCCCTCACCCCCCCCCCCCCCACCTCCCCCTTCCTCCCCAATCCACTCCACCACCACCCACTCCCACGCCCCTCTTTTCTCCTCGACCCCCTTCTATTGCCTCCCTAACTGTTTGTTCTCCCCCACCCGTCCACCTCGCTACCCCCCCTCTCACTCTCTCTCTCTCTCTCGTCTCTCTCTCCCACTCTCTCTCTCTTCGTCCTCTCTCTCTCTCCTCTCCTCTCTCTCTCTCCTCTCTCTCTCTCTCTCCTCTCCTCTCTCTCACTCTCTCTCTCTCTTTGTCTCTCTCGTCTCTCTCTCTCTCTCTCTCTCTCTCTCTCATCTCTCTCTCTCTCTCTCTCTCGGTTTCTTGGTCTCTCTCTCTCTCTCTGTCTCTGTCTCTCTCGCTCTCTCTCTGCTCTCTTCTCTTTCTCTCTCTTTCTCTCTGTCTCTGTCCTCTCTCTCTCGGTCTCTCTCTCTCTCTCTCTCTCTCTCTCTCTCTCTCTCTCTCTCTCTCTCTCGATCGGTCTCTCTCTCTCCGGTTTTCTCTCTCTCTGTCTGTCTGTCTGTCTGTCTGTCTCTCTCTCTCTCTGTCTCTCTGTCTCTGTCTCTGTCTCTCTCTCTCTCTCTCTCTCTCTCCTCGGTCTCTCTCTCTCTCGCTGTCTGTCTGTCTGTCTGTCTGTCCTCTCTCGTCTCTCTGTCTCTGTCTCTGTCTCTCTCTCTCTCTCTCTCGGTCTCTCTCTCTCGGTCTCCTCTCTCTCTCTCTCTCTCTCTCCTCTCTCTCTCTCTCTGTCTGTCTCTCTCTCGTCTCTCTGTCTCTCTATCTCTGTCTGTCTGCTGTCTGTCTGTCTCTCCTCTTGTCTCTCTCACTCTCTCTCTTCTCTCTCTCTCTCTCTCTCTCTCTCTCTCTCTCTCTCATCTCTTCTCTCCTCTCCTCTCTCTCTCTCTGTGTCAGTAATTGGAGAAGTCAGACATGTTAGTTCGGATGAAGTTGTAACTGTCAGCCCACTGAGAAGGTGGAACAGCGGCGAAGGGAAAAGGAAGGTGGAAATGGGGTGGAGAGAGGGGGGGGGGGG
>JAFLJL010015693.1:0-47481 GCA_018398815.1 Conus ventricosus
ACTCGTAATGATGATAGGCGGCGCTGTGGTTAATGCGCTTGCTTTTAGCGGAAGTAATTACGCATTTAGTAAACTGCGGGATGACGGCGAGAGAAAAAGACATAACAAAGCTATGGAGCAACTAGCAGCTGCACAAGATAACTATGAAAAGCAGAGAATTGAGCAGTTAGATTTTATTAATAACAAACTGAAAAAACAGGGACATGCAGCTTACACATTTAAAGATGTTGACCAGGCAATAAAAGAATATTATCTTGTAACAGGCAAACCTATCGAGACATTGCCCCCGCCAAAATTCAGCGAATTTTATCAACCATCAGAAAAACAAAAGATGCAAGAAATTGTGTTTATTGTCTTTGGCATGACCGTTGTGTATTTTGTTGCACATAATATTGGCTGAATAAAAAATGAACAAAATCTATTATTCGCCAAAAGGATATTGGAAGGGAATAACAGCAATCAAAAAGCTAAGCCAAGCAGCGGGAGACAGTGAACAAACAGCAAAAGAATGGTTATCTAAACAAACGATTTGGCAAATTTATTTACCAGCGCCTAAACGAATACAGAGACCACACTTTGTCAACACAACACCAACGACACCCATCAAATGGATCTTCTATATTTACCCCATGATACGATTAGACGAAAAAGATTTAAGTACGCGCTCACAGTCATTGACATAGCTTCAAGATATAAAGATGCAGAACCATTAACACAAAAGAGTGCTTCTGCTGTTGCTGTTGCCATACAACTGATATACCAATGAGGCCCATTAACTTATCCTCGCATGATTCAAGTCGATGATGGAAAAGAATTAAAGGTCAAGTGAATCAATTATTGTTAAAACATAGAGTTACCATTAAAAGAGGCATTCCAGGAGTTCACAGATCACAGGCTTTAGTTGAAAACTTTAACAAACAGTTATCTGAAAGACTTTTTTCTTACCAGTATCACAGAGAGCTGATTGACAATTCTCGCAACACAGAATGGGTTAGAAGACTGCCCTCAGTTTTGCGCGCAATGAATAATGAAGAATTTAAAGGTCTAAAACCAGTACAAGCAATCAAAAGAAAAACAATAAATGTTGTTGCTGAAGACTCCAGTACAACCAGCAAACTATTACCATTTGGCTTGAAAGTAAGGTACCTTTATTTACCGGGGGAAGCAGAAGGGGACACTCGCATCAGGGCAACCGATCCAGTTTGGAGTGTTGATCCATACGAAATAAAAAGAATTGTAAAGATGAATCCGCCCGTGTATTATTTACGAGAAACTGACACAACAAAACAACCAGCTCCACAAAGATCTTTTGTGAAGGAAGAACTGCAGATAATCCCACCAGACACAGTTCCAGTTGCTTAATTAATTTTTAATTTACATAAATATATTTAAGTTTAAATGGAAGCTCAGGACGAAACAAGAATGATAAAGAGACCGTGGAATTGATACGGGAATCATATGATACGAGTTCTATTATTAAGGAAACATTTACGTGGATTCATCGGCACATGCTAAAACATCCAGATCACCTACAGCCCAAAATCCCAGATTTTTTATTATCAAATATGGGGAAAAGAATATCTTGAAATAATAAAAAAAATTCGAGCACATCAAGCAAACATGAAAAATAATTTGGCTGAATTGGATAATGATATGATTGAGCTTTTAACAAAATTTGAGGAAAAATATGCCATAAATGGGCTTATAACAAAACTTGAGGAAGATATGTAATTATGCCGTTCTCCAGTGCCCAATTGCATATGAAAACTCTGGATTAACAAATACTCGTTTAGTGTTTGTTCTATCTAATGACTTCTTTGTTACAACAGTTGTGTTGATCTCATGTAGATTAGATCGTAGTTTTACGTTGTCATGATGAAAAGTATGTTTATTGAACAATGCTTCTTTGTAGTTGTCATGCGATATGTTTGACTGCACAACACTGCGAGATATTCCCTTTGCTTTCTTAATGGTTTTCTCCTGGCTCGAAATACTATACATTTTCGACCTAAAACCAACAAACTCCTCAATCACCCTCCAGATAATTCGTCCTTCATCTTTCCTAAAACCTTCTTGTTAACGGTTGAATGCAAAGGCGAATCTTTAGGATAATCAGATGTGTCGTACCATCCCGCATGCCCTTTAGCTACTTCTAATTCCATGTCTTTATAGATGTCTTCAGTAGGGATATCTATAGCAAAACTATCTGTATCTGTGTAAAGCACTCTGGACTCAGGATACGAGGGTTTAAAGTAGTCATAAAGAAATTCTAACATCAAAAGCTTTGATAATTCTAAAACAGTAAACCCAATAAAACGGGTTTGTTTAATTTGACTTTCTTTTTTTTCAACATTATGCCAAAAAGCTGATCATGAAATCTTCTAAAGTCCTGATAATTAGGTTTGAAGTCAGCTTAATTGCTTCGTTCTCTCTGGTGACCAATCTAACATCTTTGCGCTTGTGTGGATTTTCCATAGTCTTTCCAAAACAGCTGTTGTTCATCAGCTTAAAAAAGTCTTTTTCTGAAGCATCTGTGGATTTAGTTCTAAGATTAGTGTTCTTCATGATGTATGGTTTCATGAACTGTTCTTGATCGAAAGCAATTACACGATGAACAGCCGTCAACTTTAAACCATGTCTTAAATAAAATTGTAGAAGTCTGTAATGACAGACATAATTTTTTTTGTCCCGAAGATTAGGCACAAGTTTAGGCGGCTCTCTTGGATTCATCTTTAGACTTTCTGCTGCAATGGGTAGTCATTATGCAGGTCATGGAGTTCCTGAGGATATTATAAGTCAACTTCTAGAATAAAGCCCCGATGTCGATCGGGCGTTAAACTGTTCAACCACTTTAATGCCTTTTGAATATTATTCGTACCGCCGCCAGTGTACATTTTAAAGTTACGTAATGGAAGTGATTGCGCCATAGCCCACCCATACAGATTGTTTGCATCTAAATACATGAGATAGTTAGACCTTTTACTTGGATCATAGTCGTCCAAGTATTTGTTGTTTGCTTTACAGCAATGATGCGACGCCAATACTAATTCCTCCACGCAATCCGTTTTCAATCATTTGAATCATTGGTAAATCTGACAATAAATCAATCTGTACTCCAGATTCTTTTAAGAAAGCATCCCAACTCATCCCGGGTGCAGAAATGTAATGCGCAGGATCCAGGCTATAATGTTTCATGCAGGTCTTTCTGTAATTTTCAAAGACGTCCGCCAACAAACATGTATCGGCCATCAAGTATGCATCATGATAGTCTCCCATCGTTCTACACTTTAACTTCTGCCACGCATCTTGAGCATGCTGGTAATCAGAATCACTGATGTCCTTTCCTCTAAGACTAGAAAAGAACGCGCCTTTAGGTGCAAGTGAATCTTCATCAAACCTTTCCCAACTGTTCATGTACTCATAAGGGTAAACGCCCTTTCTAACAAGAGTTGGGTCAAAATATTCTTCTGTTATTGGGCAGGGCTTTAAGGACATAGCCAGTGACTCTAATGATCCCATCATGTGTTGCATAGAGTCGTAGAAAGACATGTTATTTAAAGTGAAACACATGTACTTTTCTGATGACTGTGCAATGCATGCTACCTGAAGGCGTCATCTACTGCTTTCATTATAAGATGAGAGTCGTAACCTCGCAAGTTATGAAAGAAGATAAGCAGCTTCCATGTCTTAGGATCAAACTTTAGTTGAAGATTGCATTTACTGTGCGCTGCTCCTCTGAACTTTCCACTAATGTGATCATGGTCTCTTACTGTTGGATTGGCTTCCTCGCTGTTAGACGTTAGTTCTAAACCGCAAATCCAACAATGTGTGGCTGAGTCATACTGTTGTTGGTCTTCGGGCGTCATTATGATTTCAGATAAGTTTAGATTATTAGAACAGGCGTTACGCACTTGCTGCATGCATTCTAAGAATGTTTCTGCAGCATCTGGCCCTCTATACAATTCTGGCTTTGAATGGGCACCATCCGACCTGACAATGATAAAAGCATAGGAACAAATCTGGTGATTACTCATTAAGACAGTTTTTGGAAGTTTCTGTGGGGTTGGCCCTTCATAAGGAACAATAAGCGACTCAAGTCTGCGTAAACAACATATGGACTAGTTTGCAGTCGTTTCCAGTTATTAAAACTAACTTTTGATCCGGGTGGGGGCGTAATTAGTTCTGTATTACAGTCTACAGAACTTTTACAATGTTTTTTATGTTCAAGCGCGGCTTGACAGGATGGAATTCTTGTTAAACATTTTCTACAGAATTCTTGTTTGCCATGAGTTTTTGAAGTATGCCGCATTAGTCTACTCATTGTTCGTATCAATGTGTAATGTGGTAGCCCTGCTGATGAAAACATCAGTAGTAAGTCCACATGGCTTTTGGCCGGATCACCTATTGTTGGGCTGTCTTTAGACACTCTAATAGGCACCAAATTTGTTTTCTCAGACCATGTGTATACATTAACAGTTATTGGTTTGTTTTGTTCTTCAAACTGATCAATTTTGTCCACGCTAACAGGAAAGGATATTCCACTAAAGTTAAGATCATTGATGTAAGGCTGATAGTTAGATACTTTCTCTGCGTTTTTGCGGACGTAATGCAGCCTTGCAAGAACACACCACATAAAACATTTGTCGTCTGAATTCTTTATGTTTATAATTGCTCTTTTTGCGACTAATGCTGGAGGTAGTGGAAAGTAAGACTTGCCTACAATCGGTGCATACTTAGCCTGTTTTAATCTGATCTCTAAGACTTCGCCCTCTGACCAGCCAGAGCCTCTCATTTTGGCTTCTTCAGCGGCCACATCAAACTGTGTAAGCAGTTGGTCTGCCCAACCAGGTGTTAAGTCATTATGAGAAAGAATAACCTGTTTTTGAGTCGAGACCCAGACTTCTAGATTTTCTTCATTTATTGTTATATAGTCGATTAAAACAGCTAACATTACTTTAACTGGCGGGTCTATTGTTAGTTTACCTGGAACTTGAGAAATAGCATGAGCAACACTTGCCTGTACGTTTGTTGGATCAATGACTTCTAGATTAATATTATTTAAAGCTTTTGACAAACGCTCTTCCTTAAGCATTCCTTCAAACAATTCGTCTGGTCCTTCATATATCTTAGCCATGTTAAGTTTTCTTATCTAACTGAAAATATTTATTTAAATTAAAAAAAATTAATCAGAATCAATATCAACGGTCTTTTTGTGCTTGGACTCATAAACTAAAGTATAAACGCCCTTTGTTGTTGTTAATGTGAGCTGTTTAGAACAGAGTTTAATGTCTCGTTTACTTTTTTAAAACATTCTTTTTTTTATCTGCTCGGCGTCTGGCTGTTGAGAAAAACTTGCCCTTGCCTTTTTTTGAAGATCAAACTTTTGTCTTTTATAGTCATCAAAATCGGCCTATAAACGACTAAATTCTTCATCCGTGATGTTTGAGTCAACTAGCGCTTTATTTATTGTCAGTTTGAACGAGCTAAGTTTAGCTGTTATTAGTTGAACCATAGCTGTGTGCTTTGGAGTTTAGTTTTTAATTTTTTGCCAGCAGCACTTACAGCTAATGAACACAGGCCGAGAGTTAAAGATAAACTGGCTAGAGGTAAAGCTGCGGGGGCACCTACGCCTGTTGCTAAGAGACCAACACTCGTTCCTGCTGATAGACCACTCAAAGCCGATGCCCAGTATTAACATATGTAACAGCATTAAAAGCAGCAGAATACCTTCGTTTGGTTTTGCTGTATTTTGAAAGGTCTTGCTCTAGTTTTTGTTGCATTTGCGTAATGTTTGTTAATCTGAAGGTTTTTATGTTGGGGGTTTCTACTATCCCTTCTTTTGGCGACTCTAGCTCCGTAGGCGCTTTTGGATAAACGTGAACAGACATGCTTTTTTTAAAATAAAAATAATTTAGTATTGTATATCTTTTAATCTGTTATCTTGAATATTTAGCTGCGCATCATATATTAAAAACAAATGTACATTAACTGGTTTATCGCCATCTTTTTCTTTATCAATTCGAATGTTTATTCCGTCTTTAACAGTTCTCCCACTTCCATGCAACTGATTATCCTCTGTCGATCTTAGGTCAATCCATAAACAGTATTTTGTTGTTAAATAATCATCAAGCCTAACACTGTGAAGGTGTAGATCTTTAGACACAAGGTCTACTGTTGGATTTCTAACACCTCCCACCCCCAAACAATTTTCTTATTTCGTCAAAATGTTGATAAGGTCTAAGTCCGCTAGCGTAGATTTGGTTAGGACTACCCTCAATCGAACATTGTACTTTCGTTATTTTAGGATTAATAAACTTTTCACTTCCTCTTTTGAATGGTTCTTCATCTTCACACAGCAATAAAATACCTTTAAGCGATCTTGCTGCGGCACTAAAACTAAAATTCCATATAGTGTCTGCCCTGCTTCTGGGATATGTTGTATGATGAATCACTCTTTCGTAATATATTGCTAATTTTGACTGATATTGCTGCTCAATCAGCCTTGCTAAATTAGGGTTGCTAACAACGTCAAACTCTAACGAGATGTCAGAAATGCTGTACTTTGCTTCGGTGTCTGATGATCTGATAACACGTTTGTATTCATCAAAAGTTAGTTCATATGACAATCTGTCTTTTAATGCTCTTTGAAAGTATGGCGCATGCGCTTTTAACAACTCAAAATCTAAGGGAATAGAAAAGCGATTTCCATACGCAAAATTTACAGCTACATACTTTTTGCCGTCTTTAACATCTGCGGGGCCTATTCTATGTTTTAGTGCTTCTTCATTTTCGATTCCTTGAAACGCAAAGTCAGCCCTTTCATTCGCGGTTAGCCATAGATTAGAATAGGTTAAAAATATGTCTGCATTGTGCACGGCACACGAAACCGAGCCGTTTGCTCTGCACTCAGTGTCAGCGAGACTCTGCCGTTTTCCTGGCCCACAGCTATATAAAGCCGCCAGCTATTAGCCAATCAGCGTGAACGCGCGCACTGCGACCACCTTCAGCAGCACGAAAGAACGACGCGCTACCCGCCATTGTTGAGCGTGGTGTTGTCTGTGGTGAATTTTTGCAAAAAGTGCGAATTTCGGTGTGTTTTGGATACTGCAGTTCATCATCTTCGGTGGTTGCTGTGTTCAAATAGTCTTAGCTCTGTAAAGAAGTAGACAGGATATCACTTTTGTCCAGATCTTCAAAACACCAAATTGATCAGTGCGAGCGACTGGAAAACGGTTCCTTCTTTGCGATGAGTAAAATTCGTGCATTTTGGGGTTTGTTGACAATATTAAAACTTAAATTCAGGTCTTTTGGGGTTTTTTGTCCGCTTTTACAATTGTTCTCAGGAAAGTTTTTAGTTTCCAGTATTAAGTTATCAAAGTCCTATACCGGCAACAGGCCGCTGGAAGGCTATACGTGGGGTGGTAAACCGTGCTTGTTCTCCGCTCAGTAAGCCTCTCCGTGTCTGACGTCACTGGCTGTGTCGGTTTAACACGCAGAGTGGCGCGCTGCACAACCGTGAGTACAAAATCTCTCTGTCTTCCTCTGTCCTGTCTTGCATTGCCCTCCCCCCTCCCCCTCACTCTTTCTTTCGCCCCCTCTCGCTTTGCTTTGATTCTCTATCTCCCTCTTTCTCTCTCTCTCTCCCACACACATGGTCGTGTGTGTGTGTGTGTGTGTGTGTGTGTGTGTGTGTGTGTGTGTGTATGTGTGTGTGTGCGTGTGTGTAAAAACTGAGCATGTTACAAACGTAGCGTAAAAAAGCATGAAACATGCACACCAAAATCTGTTCATGTTTATGTGGAAATTAAGCATGTTACAATCACAGCAAAAACAAATGCATGAAACACGCAAACCAAAATCTGTTCATGTTGCCCTATGTGGAAATTAAGCATGTTACACTCACAGCAAAAAAAAAAAAAGCATGAAACACGCAAAACAAATTGTGTTGGCTAGTAATGTGTGTTTACGTCTGCGTCTGGTGAATGGGCTTGACAACGTTTTGAGGACAGCAAACAGTGAGCATAAGTATTACCGTAAGTATTAAATCTCTCTCCTTCTCTCTCTCTCTCTCTCTCCTCTCTCTCTCTCTCTCTCTCTCTCTCTCTCTCTCTGTGTGTGTGTGTGTGTGTGTGTGTGTGTAACGTAATGTAATGTATGGGTTGTACACTAAAGACAGCATCCCATACTTACAATTCCTCCGCTTCGCAGACTCTGCTCCAGCGAGGAAGACTTCACTATACAAGCAGCCAAAATGTCACAATTTTTCACAACCGCGGATACCCCAGTTCCATCATCAATGCAGCACTCCGCCGCACCGTAGCTGTATCCAGAACATCTGCTCTGGAAACCCAGCATCCAACCAAGGCAGACAGACCCACAGCCTACCTCCTCTACCACCCGCACACCCTCCCCATCTGTAGGATCCTCAAATCCAATTGGCACATTGTACATAACCACAAACCCGCCTTCCATACCAAACCCATGATCACATTCAAACGTGACAAAAACCTCAAAGACCTCCTCGTGCGGTCCAGTTTGAACAGAACCACAGCTACACCACCAGGTACTCACCCCTGCTCTTAACCCAACTGCAAAATCTGCCCCCTCACCAAACCAGACACCATCTTACAGGGCCCCAAAGACTCCTTCACAGTCAAACGCACATTCTCATGTCAGAGCCGCAACATTATATATGCCATCCACTGCCAGCTGTGTGGCAAGATCTACATAGGGGAAACGTCACGCACACTTGAAACACGCATCTCTGAACACCTGGCTGATATCCGCCACCACCGACCCAAACCCGTCGCCCTACACTTCAACCACACCCAACACAACATCAACCATGTCAAAGTTATGGCACTCTGGCAGTCACAGAGTGACAGCTTTGAACGCACAACTCAAGAATCCCATCTCATTGCCAAACTGGGCACACTACACCCCCAAGGCATCAATATCCAACAATAACCAAACACACATACCCACCTCTTCCACATCAGTTGGCAATATCCCCTACCAACACACACACACATACACACACACATACATACACCACCACCACATCCCCTTCACTCACTTCATACAGTAGTTACAGCAACCCTCCATCTATTTAATCTTAATTTTGTTTTATCCTTCCCCTTAAATCCCCCCCCCCACCTTTTTTTTTTTTGTTTTGTTTTTTCCTCAGTTCACCCCCCCCCCCCCCTTCTTTCCCCTTACCATTATTATCAATCCACCATTACCACAACCATCTCAAAGATATCACACCATCCCAATAAACTAGACACACAACCCCATCATATCACACACACACACCTCCCCCGACGCAACCCCCCCCCCCCCCCCCTCCGTTTCCCTCTCCATAATCCCCCTGGCCCCATGTCATTTCCGCCTTCCGACCACATGGACAACGGATGAGTCATTTTTCATTCTTTTTTTCGTTCTTTGTTTGTACTGTCCCACATGTTAAATGTGATTTATTTTTTCGCCTGAAGAAGACCCAAGTGGTGAAATGCATCGTGTCTTGTCATGTGCTTTGTTTGTCAATGTCATTGGCGGGAAGTTCTAAACAAACTCTATTCGTAATTTTGCTTCGTTCACCGCCGTAAGTCACTCCATTTTGAAAGTCTGTGAAAAGTTTACCAAGATGTCTTTCACAATACCCCCACGTCATTGGTTGTTCTGATTGTTACAAGCAGAACACACTGCTTTGGAATTTAGTGTTGGCTGGAAAACGTCCCAACTGGTCAACAACGCGTCCACTCTCAGCGGACCACAGAATCTGACGCGTCAGTCACAGAAAAAGAATACCCATCATGCTGTTATTCTCATTCCTCACAACGTGACCGGAGACAACATGTACAACGTCTACACCACATCTATCCATTCTAATGACACTTTTTTGACCAAGCACACCGCCACCGCCACACCCTCCTCTATTTCGGTCAACATCTCAGAATATGGATACGTCAGACTTGGACAAACTGATATCGATCACTGTCTGAATCGATCTCACGAGCTGCGTTTCAAAGCGGTCAATGGGAGGGTGGATTACGTGCGTGCTATTGGGAGACTGAAGAGAGGACATTTCAGTCACTGTAACTTTTTACATCTCCACCTTACCTGGAATGATTTTTCGCTTTCATCCCAGGCCACAGAGGATAAGTTCTTGTTTAACTGTGGAGGTAAAAGACTGTTGTGCACGTGATTGTGATAAAGTGTTTGGGTGGTGGTGCAGCGCAAGTGTCCTCGTCTCGTGTTCAGCAACACCAATCGTGTGCTCTTTGCCTTGAAAAGATCCGAGTGGTGCCGAAGCTACTTGAAACTGGATTTTACATTTGACATTGTTCCAAAGTCTGTTCGACCTGAAGTGAAGCTTTTGTTCACCTCAAACGAAACAGGTGCGTGTTTCTCCCCCCCCCTCTCTCTCTCTCTCTCTTCCTCTCTCTCTCTCTCTGCCCTCCCCCTCTCTCTCTCTCTCTCTCTCTCTCTCTCTCTCTCTGTCTCTCTCCTCTCTCTCTCTCTCTCTCTCACACACAAAACACACACACACACACACACACACACACACACACACACACACACACACACACACACACATATTCATTTTGAATTTATTCATAAACCATAGAACACCTGTCAATGGTAATCTTGCAGCTTTTGATCATGTGGGACTTATTTAAGATTGATTAACCAGTTAAGAATTGTTGTCAAAACCACTGTCGAAAAAGTGTGACTGTAACTGTACTGAGCTAATACAATTTTAGGCCTGTGTCAAATCTACCATTAGTTTCAAAGGTACTTAGAGAAGATCGTGTTGAGACGTTTGCGGAGACATTTATCAGATTGCCGTCTTTTCGAAATGAGTCAGTCTACTGTAAGAAGGATCACAGCACACAGACTGCTGTTCTGAATGTTCAGGACATTCTGCTGACGAATGCCGATGAAATATTCATCTCCATGATTGCTTTCCTTGAACTCAGTGCAGCATTCAACGCGCTGGATTATCCCATCCTTTTGAAGAGGTTGAAAGTGACTGTTGGCTTTCAGGGCCAAGTTCTTGACTGGTTTGTGTCATCCGTCACTAGTTGTTGTCATCGATGGTTGCATGTCTGCCCAAGTCTATTTGTGTGTAGCGTTCTCCAGGCTCTTCGTTGGAACCTGTGTTGTTACGATTTTATTCTCAACCTTTGTCGGAAATTATTTCATTCCCTTGTTTCTATTAGTCTCTGTCTCCTCTCTCTGTCTGTCAGTCAATCTGTCTGTCCATCTGTCTGTCTGTCTGTCTGTCTCTCTCAAAAGAAAGGACATGTCAAACTGAGCGTGAATAACGTATATTACTCATGTCAAATTGCGACAATTTCTAATCAAGTTACACACACATACTTTTGATTTCTGTTTTCTTTTTCACACAAAACGGGACAGGGTTCATTCAGTCTCCTCTGTGGGATGGACGCACCCCTTACCCACCGCTGTGGATACTGGGCCTCTTGACCGTCCCCCCTGACCACCTCCTCATGCTGAAATGGCTCCCCCTATCCCTTACCACCTGTAGATTCGATTCCTTGTCTGTGTACGTAGGGGGACGAACGGAACAACACTTCTTCGACAAGTTCTGCTCCCACAAACCTTCCGTCCAATACTTCACCGAGGACGTCCACCTCCGCTTCATCAGCGGGGCAGATCACTTCTGCTCTCCTGGTTTCCAACATCGAGTTCTTCTTGCAAGTCTGGCATCTGAAGCGGGCGGGCGGCGGCAGGAGCCAGTGGAACTGCACGGTGCCGGGTTTCCAGCGGGACTACGGCAGGTATTTCCCATGTAATGACGAGTGGGACTGTGTGGAATGGGGAGACGAAGAGGCGTGCTGGTACGTAAACTCCACGATGTGTGGGACCTCCCAGTGGTGGCTGGCCGGAAGTGCTATCAGCTGATGACGGAGAAGCTGCCGTGGCCCGAGGCCTCGCGGAGTGTCGGTGGAGGGGCGGGGCTCTGGTCAGCCTGAACTCGCCCAGCGAGTTGGAGCGGTGCTCAAGGTGCTGGCGTTGAAAGGGTCCGGGAGGATTCACATCGGGTTGAGGAGTTGCGTGCTCCTAACATGTAGGATGTCATTTATGTGTGTGTTTAATTTGTTTTGTCCATTGTCAAGATTACTCTTTCTGTGTCTGTCTCTGGTTTGTCTGTCTCTGTGTGTATCTGTCTGTCTGTTTCTCTCCCTCTTTTCTCTCTCTCTCAATATGTATCTATCTATCGTCTGTCTGTCCATCTAGCTGTCAATCTAGCTACCTACCTACCTGATTACCTACTACCTATTGACCTACTGACCTATCTATCTATCTATCTATCTATCTATCTATCTATCTATCTATCTATCTATCTATCTATCTATCTATCTATCTATCTATCTATCAATCTATCTATCTATCTTCTATCTATGTGTGGTGTGTGGTGTGTGTGTGTGTGTGTGTGTGTGTGTGGTGTGTGTGTGTGGTGTGTGCGCCGCGCGCGCACGCGCCGATTTGTGTATGATATTACTGCAATTTACATGTCAGTATATATTGCACTCTCTTTTGTAAGTCAAAGCCCATAACCCTTCAAAATGGGGTTTTGGCGTTCACCTCCCCCCCCCCTCCCCACATACAAACACGCGCCAAACGTAGACATTATTGTACCTGCTTCTCTGTCCGTCTGTCAGTTTCTGCCTCTTCATTGCCTTCACGTTATCTGTATTTCACATTGTTTAGGTATGAACTGTTTCTTCACTGGGTAGATAACACCGTCACTACTATTCTCACCAAATTAGTGTTAAAAAGAGTACTCCTTTTCGCAATGCTATTACTTCACATGGGTCGTTTGAATACTGTTTGGGCCCGTCTTCCATGGAGAATGTGACGATGCCACTTTTCGCCACCAATTCATGTGTGAATTTGACTCGAAGTCTGGAACCGTCGATGCCAGACCGGGGCCTGGTGTCACGCTTGCCACAGCTCGAAAACAATATCCTGTGTCCGTCACCAGTTGCTTGGCAGGTCACGTGGTCCACGAGTTCCTAGCTTGTGACCTGCAGAGCGAGTGTTTGGTTGGACGAGAGCCTAGGGGCGATCTTCATGCTCCACTGATCGTGATCCTTCTCCTCCGCCGCCCTCCTTTCTGTGTGGCAATCGGATGCAGGAGGTGCCTTACATGTTGGGTGTGACCATCGTGCGGACTGCATCGATCAGAGCGACGAGGAGTTTGTGTGTACTCCCCCGTGCCCCCCCCGACACTACCTTTGACTGTGGAGACCGCCAGGTAAGTGTGCCTGAAGCAATGAGGAAAGGAAGAAATGAACGAAGAAAGAAAAAAAGATAAGAACTGAAGAAGGAGACAAACAAACAAACAAATGAGTGAACCAGCACATTTTGTGATTTCCGTGTCTGTCCACAGACAGAGAGAGAGGGGGGGGCAACAGAGAGAGAGAGAGAGAGAGAGAGAGAGAGAGAGAGAGAGAGAAGAGAGAGAGAGAGAGAGAGAGGGAGGGGAGAGAGAGAGAAAGAGTGAGGGAAAGCGAGACAGAGAGAGAGAGAGAGAGAGAGAGAGAGAGAGAGGAGAGAGAGAGAGAGAGAAGAGAGAGAGAGAGAGAGAGAGAGACAGACAGACAGACAGACAAGACAGACAGAGACAGAGAGAAAGAAAATGCAACATAACATGGGCGTGGAACGGCGTCCAGAATGCAAACTAGTCAATATCCCGATCGTGATCCTGGGCGCAAACTTCAAATAACATAGTTGGCTCACAACACTTATTTGTTTGACCCATACATTGAAAAGGTAACTCTCTTTTTTTTGCGATGGAAATATGGGAGTTATCTTCCCTTACTTTGTGTTGTCTGGAATAGGGTCTGTTGATGCTGAGATGACCCCTGACCTAGAGCCGGACACCTTTCCATGAGCAGATGGTGACACAGTGACTGTTTCAGTGAATGCTCATGCCAAGCTGTCAGGGTTTGAATTCTGTCTCTCAGTTCATAGTGCGTCCTAGTCCTGTTGCCTACAGGAACTGTCTTTGGATGTGTAGTCTGTTCCTACTGCTACATGAAGAAAGAGAACATTCCTTTTACGTCTTCGCCTCAGTACAACACTGGCACCTAAGAAATAACCTCCAAACACTTCCAAACGAAATTTCATAGCGACGAATATTTTCAATGCATGGATATTTTTTATCGAGAAATGTTCCATTCAACTTGTATCTAGAGCATGAAGCATTTGGTCTGATAAAAACAATAGAGTAAATAAAAAAAGAAAAAAAAAGAGGGTACGGTGCATGAATGGGAGCTTTAGTCTGGTCTGGTATCATCTGTGCTTTGCCTGTCTGTCTGTCTGTCTGTCTGTCTGTCTGTCTGTACGCGAGTGTGTGTGTGTGTGTGTGTGTGTGTGTGTGTGTGTGTGTTGTGTGTGTGTGGTGTGTGTGTGTGTGTTAGAGAGAGAAGAGAAGAGAAAGAGAGTGAGTGTGTGTGTGTGTGTGAGAGAGAGAGAGAGTGAGTGAGTGTGTGGTGTGTGTGTGTGTGTGTGTGTGTGTGTGTGTGTGTGTTGTGTGTGTGTGTGTGTGTGTGGTGTGTGTGTGTGTGTACATGCGTGTGTGCGTATGTGTGTGCGAGCTCATAGATGTACAAACACTGTCATGATAACAGCTGTTCTGACATCAATACACAACTACAGAAGAAAAAAAACAACAACTTAAGCCCAAACAGCAGTTCAAAACCAAAAAAAATCCATTCCTCAGTTATATGCCTTCACTCATTGATTGACAGTGCCTGCAGCTCAGCCAGAGATGCGACAACATGGTGCGTGTGTGTCTGCAAACGACGAAAAGGGGTGTAAAGAAGACCTGGACAAGGTTCACACGTACTCGGGGAATCTTCACCCTTTAAGGTTCGTGAGGTGGTCACCATTTGGACAACAACTCATCACTGACGTCTTCAGGTCAGCAGAGTCGTGCCCCGGGGCTCGCTTCCGGTGTCCTACTCCCGACATGACCCTGTGTCTGCCCGTCTATCTGCGATGTAACGCCATCCACGACTGCCGGGGCGTGAGGATGAAGCAGACTGCCAGACGTACCAGTGGTCCTGGCTACTATCGCTGTCGCCAGTCCCGCGTGTGCGTGTCTGCCGAGCACGTGTGTGACGACAGGGATGGCCAGTGCCCTCAAAATGATGATGAGCTGTTGTGTCACTTCACCTGTCCACCTGAATGTAGGTGCTTCGGGTTGGCGTTTTACTGTAACCGGTCTGTCGCTGTCAGTGACCCTCCAGAACTTCGCTTCTTGAACGCGGACAGGAGCAACATGACGTTGATGGACTTCACGAACAACACCATGTTGGTCCATGTCAGTTTGTCGGGTTGTTTTCTGTCTCTCGTTCAAGCACCTGCTCTGCCTAACTTGATCAGTCTGGACCTCAGCGATAATCTCATCACCTGTCTTCTACCTGGTGACTTCAGTACCCTCAGATCTCTGCAAGTGCTTGTTTTGGCGGGAAACCCACTTTACCTTCAAGACGGTCTCTCTGGTCTGTCCACGTACACCAAACTTCGCGTGTTGGACCTGTCCCGTGTCAGCGTGGACGCAGTGAACGTGGATCCTTTGCACACACTGACTCGTCTGGACCAGCTCAACCTGTCGGCAGCGGAGTGCGTCACGTGCACAGCTCGGGTTTCCGGGTTCTACGATCGTTGCGCTCTGTGGATCTCTCAGGCTGTCCGGTGATCACCTTTCCTCCACAGCTGTTCCACAATCTTCTCAAACTTCGGTCCGTGACAGCCAGCAATTATAAACTGTGCTGCCCAGCGCTTCTTCCCGAGGAGTTCAGCCCCAAGTGGTGTCGTGTTCCGAAAGACGCCGTGTCGTCCTGTCAGGATTTGATGCAGAGTCACCTCCACCGGGTTATCCTGGCTCTGCTAGCCATGCTGGCGTTGGTGGGAAACCTCACCAGTTTTCTGTACCGCACCGTCTTCGACAAAGGAACGCGGCGGTTCGGATCGGCATCTCGTCCTGCATCTGTGTGTGTCTGATTTCTTGATGGGGGTGTACCTGATGGTGATTGGACTGGCTGACTACAGATACAAAAAACATCTACGTGTGGAACGACCACTCCTGGAGACACAGCACCACCTGCAGGGTGGCCGGGTTCCTGTCTCTCCTGTCCTCTGAGGTGTCCGTCTTTCACATCTGCTTCGTCACCGTGGATCGCTTCCTGGTGCTGCGCTTTCCCTTCAGCCACTTCCACTTCACGCCGACGTCAGCGCATGTGGCCAGCAGCGCCGCCTGGTGGGCGGGGCTCGTGCTGGCCGCCACGCCTTTGACCCCTTTGACGTCACACTGGGAGTTCTACAGCCAGACCGGCATCTGCATCCCGTTGCCCATCACGACGACCGAGTTCCCGGGACAGCATTACTCCTTCGTATCTGGATCGCCCTCAACTTCGTCCTCTTCCTGTTCATAGCTTCGGGGCAGGTGTTCATCTACTGGTCGGGCACCTCCAACACGTTGACCGGCTCCGGCACCATCGGCAGGGAAGTCCACGGAACCAGGTCATCGCTCGGCGGCTGATCACCGTGGGCCGTGTCGGACTTCGCCTGCTGGTTTCCCATCGGCGTCCTGGGATGGCGGCGGTCGGAGGCGTGGACGTTCCGGGGGAAGTCAACGTCATCATGGCCGTCATGGTGCTGCCGCTCAACTCGGCCCTCAACCCGTTCCTGTACACCGTCAACGTCATTCTGGAACAGCGGAGGAAGAGCCGTGAGAAACAGCGGATGGTCGTTTTGTCTCAGTTGCAGGGCGTTCTGCTGTGAGTTTGCTGGCGGCGTCCGGTTGTTGTCTTCCTCATGACAGCCCTGATATTATCGCCCTTTACGGTCGGCTGGGTTAGAAGCAACACTCTCTCTGTCTCTATGTCTGTCTTGTCTGCCTGCCTGCCTGTCTACTGGCCTGCCTGTCTGTCCGTCTCTGTGTCTCTGCCTGTATCTCTCTCTCTTTGTCTGTCTGTCTCTGTTTCTCTGTCTGTCTGTCTGTCTGTCTGTCTGTCTGTCTGTCTGTCTCTCTCTCTCTCTTCTCTCTCTCTCTCTCTCTCTCTCTCTCTCTCTCTTGCTCTCTCCTTCTCTCTTTGTCTGTCTGTCTCTGTCTCTCTGTCTGTTTCTCTCTCTCTGTCTCTGTCTTTGTCTCTCTCTGTCTCTGTCTTTCTCTCTCTCTCTCTCTCTCTCTCTCTCTCTCTCTCTCTCTCTCTCTCTCTCTCCCTCTATCTCCCTCTCTCTCTCTCTCTCTCTCTCTCTCTCTCTCTCTCTCTCTCTCTCTCTCTCTCTCTCTCGCTCTCTCGCGTTGTCTTCATCATCCTTCTTTGTCTTCTTGGTGTCACCAGCTACACAATCCAGACGTTAATGTTGCTACATGAGGCAGCCACGCCCAGGTCCTTTCAACAGTTGCACGGTGTTAGTTCTACGCTCTGTTTTTGCAGCATGAATACACGAAAAAAGGGATCAGCCAGTTACTGACCTCTGGCAGGTAGCAGTTATGTCCCTTAGGTCCCTAATGTTAATGTGCGTGCCAAGTCTTGATGTTCTTCAGTAGTCTCAATGTATGTCCCTAGTGTGATTGTGCGTCCCTAGTCTACTGTTTGTCAATAGTCTCAATGTATGTCCCTAGTCTTAATGTGCGTCCCTGTGCGTGCCTGCACCCTATGTGTGTGAACACAGCACAGGCTGCCAAAGGTTGGTGCAGGATTGCTCCCGGCTGGTTGGTTCGGGAAGTCGAGGACAGTGCTTCTCTGGGTTGGAAAGTATTTTAGTAGGAAGTAAATACACCTGATGAACTCAGTGACATTTCCACAATGAACAGCAGCATGTGTATGCTTTTCTTGGCTGACCTACACTGTTCTTTTGGGCGTCATACGGACAATGATGCATCTGGATGTTGTTGTTGTTTTTGTAGACCGTGCAAATACGGACATTTTAACAATAAGCACAACGTATTATTTTTCTTAAGTGGAGCATCATTTATAAAAGCTACGTGGAACATCGTTTGTAAAAGTGACGTGGAACATATCATTTATAAAAGTGACTTGGAACATATCATTTATAAAAGTTACATGGAGTATCATCTATAAATGTTTAATGGAGTATCATTTATGTAAGTGTATCCAACCTATGTCACTGGAAATCGACCACGGAAAAAAATGATGGATAAGATTAGAATCTTTACTGTTTTCAAAATAACCAAATGTGGGCATTTAGAGTATTTAAAAATGATACAGATTTTTTTCCCATGAAAAGTATTAAACGTTATGTAAAATTACAGATTCGTAAGATTTCTTTTTCCATAGAGAATGTTAAATGACGTGCTGCTTTTCCTGCAAGATCTCTCTCTCTCTCTCTCTCTCTCTCTTCTCTCTCTCTCTCTCTCTCTCTCTTCTCTCTCTCTCTCTCCTCTCTCCTCCCCTCCCCTTTCTCCCTCCCCCTTCTCTCTCTCTCTCTCTCTCTCTCTCTCTCTCTCTCTCTCTCTCTCTCTCTCAAAGTTCTTATGTAAGAGAGTCCAAGTGTTTTAAGTTTTTATTGATCTTAAACATGTTTACAATCAGATTCAAGATGGCGTGCCCGAGAACACTTTCTCCGTTAACCTGTGGTCAGATTCATTGGAATTCTCTCAGTAGTGAAAGAACACACGCAGACACAAACACAAACATGCACGCACACACGCACGCGCGCTCGCATGCGCACACACAGCCACACATGCACATACGCATACACACATACATGCGCGCACACACACATGCGCATGCGCGCCCCACACCTACGCACCCGACGCGCGCACACACACACAAGACGCACACGCGCGCGCGTGTACACACACACACCACACGCACACACATGCACGCGCGCACACCCTCCGCACACGCGCGCACGTACTCACACACACACACACACACACCCACACACACACACACACACACACACACACCACACACACACACACACACACACACACACACACACACACAACGCAGGTGTGGGGCGTGCGGGAAGGGAGTAAGGGGAGGAGATGCGAATGTGTATTTCATTTGATGAAAAGTATACTCTCAGCAAACCTTGCAGAATAAAAAGCTCAGTGTACCACACGGTAGTACATGACTAAATTCAGACGCTTTGTATTAAACGTTAAAACGTCAAAATCAGCAAGTGAATGTCCACCTGTTAAAACAACAACAACAACAACGACAACAACAACAAACAAAACACATTCAGATAAAGCATGGTGAGTATGAGCCAGTTTCAGAGAAAAAAAAATGATTGTGAGAATGGAAGCCCCAGTGTAAAAAAAAAAGGAAAGGAAAAAATGGGAGGGTGGGGGTGGGTTGGGGGGTGGGGGGGGGGATAGAGGCTGGAGGCCAAAAGAAAAAAAAAAAACGATAAAAAATAATAACTGGTTCCTTTGTTGGGGGAGGGTGATGGTGAGTTAACTCCCTTGACAGTCTAATGGTGAACGTTGAATTCTGACTTGCGAGGAGGAAGCATTTGATGCAACCTGATTTGAGTCGACTGTTTGTCTGTTAGTGTTCTGAGGAACCATTTGATGCAACCCGATTTGAGTCGACTGTTTGTCTGTCAGTGTTCTGAGGAACCATTTGATGCAACCTGATTTGAGTCGACTGTTTGTCTGTTAGTGTTCTGAGGAACCAAGAGAATGAAAATATCTATGTTCAAGACCACCCATGTTATTCTGCACGAAAACCCCTTTTTTCACAAATCACGTCCATCTCATATTAGTTTTGGCCAAATTTAACACCTTTTCACAAACAAAATTAACATGCCAAAACTGCCATATATTGATGTAATTGCCAATTTAAAACGGGGGTTTCCGTGCAGAATAGTATTTGGTGATCGTGAACGAACATATTTACATTCTCTCCAAGACATAAAAATTAAGGGTTTACAGTACGCTCTTCTAC
The DNA here is from genome assembly GCA_018398815.1 of Conus ventricosus. Taxonomy (NCBI): domain Eukaryota; kingdom Metazoa; phylum Mollusca; class Gastropoda; order Neogastropoda; family Conidae; genus Conus; species Conus ventricosus. The sequence continues at coordinate 19,971 of JAFLJL010015693.1, forward strand.
TTCCAGCACCATTAACGTCTGCGGGACTGAGTCCTTACTACTTTTCTAATATGCTCTTCTACCTCAAGCACCATTAATAAATCAGAACAGACAACTGGCTTTCCATCTTGGTTAGTTATTTTTACATCCAATGAATTCATAGTGTCCCAAATTAATTCTTTAAATTGACTGTCTCCGCCAAACCTGCATAACTTATAATCGCAAAACCCTGCCTTAATTGACGGCAGCACTCTTAGAACTGTAGAGGGCTGCCCATCAAACAAATTAGTAATTGTTTTTAACTGCTGTAAATAGACATACAACATCGGGTACATGAGAAAATCGACCGGTCTACTGCCTACATATTCATAAAGACCGCCTTTTAAGTACATATGTGTTTTAATATGATACGTTTCACCACTATCATAAAAGCCTAAAATTCGAGCAAGGCTTCTAGGAAAAACGTACTCCCTTTTTTCTTCTGGAAAATTCATAGTAATTATAAGATTTGCCTCATTAATTTTTAACTTAATGTTTAAAATTGCTAAATACTTCTCTTAAAGAACAAAAGTTGTAGTAACCATCGGGTATTTTTAAATGTTTTAATAGATTGCCTTGTTCGTCCTTAACATCCACCCAGTTATTCTTAGCTCTTTCAGATATGTTAATCCATTTTACTTTAAAACAATTTCTTTAAGGGCAACCCTACAATCACTGCGCCTATTTTCAATTGGGTACGTTAAGAACACACTTTTGTTTTGTTGGGTTATATAGATGTACATCTTTTTTATAACTGTTTAAAAAACTAATTTAAAAAATGGAACCTTTTAAATATAACGAAAGTGCCGCGTACAATGTAGGAGCGTTTTATAATCCTAAATATTTAGACTTCAGCAATCTAACCATTGCAGTAGATGAATCATACGGCTTCCAAGTCAGACTTGTAAACCCGCTAACTAGATATTTAAATCCACCAATAATAATGACAGAGTGCCATCAGCATGGTCATCCCGCCCTATGACGTTTTACCAAAATCAGTTAAATTTTGCCATTTACTGCACAACTACTGGCTGCGGTGTTTCATATGCAAACCATTTAAATCACCCCAATCTTTTAGTAAGGTCAGTATATAACTTTCATGTTTATTACCAGTACAGGCGAATACTAACTGAACTACAAGTAGTCCTCCCAAGCGACCCGCGCGTTTAATCCATTCCACAGCCCAATGGACAATAATGCATATGAAAGAATCTGCAACGAATTTAACATTAATCCTTCAACTGACTTTAGACAAAAGTTAGACCGCAATCATGGATTCGGCACGTTGTATTTGTGGGGCGCAAAAAGAGAATATAATTATGACTACTGGCCTGGCCACACCTCTTTTCAACCAGACAAACAAGTTCGATTGGGATCCATAGAACAAAAACATCCTAAAGCCTGGACAACATTTATCTTAGATGAAAGTAAAGGCCTAACAATGCCAGGAGTGCAAAGACTTAATGACTCCATACGGACATATGTTTGGTGCCTATTAGGGGCACAAGCACAGACCAAGTCTAGCATACTAGATCAATCTACAGGGTTTGATGCCAGAAAACAATTTCTAGCTAATTTAGAAGATGCTATTAACTCTGATGTTGATTTGCCTGCCCGCATACAAAGGTATCAAGACGTTCTTGCACATGCTAGGTCAAAGGTTGACTTTGTTGTAGGCCATGGATTATACATGCTACCCTCTGACGTTAGACTACAGATTGGCATGATACAGAACTATAACAATGAAATCCTCATAGCTGGAGACGACCAAAACCTAGGGCACAATCAAGGTTTAAACACAAGGCCGCTCCATCCATTTTAAAGAAAGTACCTAGCCCTGAAGAAAGCGGTCAAGTTATAAGCGCCCCACAGCCAGAAAGCAGCCCAGAAAGCACTCCACCTGTTAATGTACTTCACACTGACAGTCACACTAGTGAAAAGACAGCCCTCGTTGTGTTTTTAACTTTTACTGGATTAGCCATACTTTATTTCACTAAAAATTAATCCAGCAGCTAGCACTCCTAATGTCCACAGATGGTCAGCCATATAACCGGCTACCTTACCTATAGTAGACAAAACCCAACTAACAACACCGCCTACTATGCCAGGCAGAGCATCAAGCGCTTTGGCGGCTAACTTCTTTAATAAGTTTGCTAGATGATGTAATTGTTTTCTAATCCAACTTTTACCAGGCTGAGGTGTTGGAGGAGCTATTGGCCCTGTTGGCGCACTGCCGGCTAAAGCATAAACGAGTGTAGAGATAGCAAACCCAACAGCTGTTAATATACTAACTATTGTATCCCCTGTTCTCTAAACAGAGTCCTTATTCTTTCAGCTAGCGTAGTGTTTCATAAAGTATTTGTTTATAGTTTCTCTTATTCTGCTTGTTTGTGATGCTAGCTGCGTTCTGTTTGTAGACAGCACTTCTAATCTGGCCGCCCTTTGTAGCCTTAAATCCTTTATTTTCTGCTGTATTCTAGCCTTTTCTTCTCGCCCTAAATTGTTATCGTCTGCATCAGCCAGTTTATTTTTTTACTTGTTCTATCTCCCTATCCAGCTCACCAAGCTTTGCTAAATTGTTTGTTAGTTCACCCCTTATTGTCCGTAAAGCCTCATTAAGCCCCAGGATTTCACGCATAGGTAATGGATCTTCAGTTATGTTTAATTGTGCCTCCTCATTAAAACTCGTTTCAATTTCTGCTATTAGTTCATCTGTTGTTCGATTTAATTTTTTCAAGAGGTATGTTTTGTATTTCAGATTGTGTTGGCATTCTTGCCCAAGTTTTGTAAAAGACTAACAGCTTCAGGCCTTAAATCGCCAATAAAGTTTAATTGCCTTTGGTCAATAACAGGGAGATCTCTAAGAATTGTGGCCCTACTTAAAGACTGGGTTGGGTCTGGTTTTGCAGTAAGCTGTACACTCTTTCCTTTAATGGTTCTTACATACAAATGATTATTTTTATCTGGTGAAAATCAGAAACCTTAAGTGCTTCTGGCTGCTTCCGCCCATATGGCCATATAATGATTTAATTCTATATAGCAATCGTATTTGACTTAATCCTACTCCTTGGCCTGCTGCCGCTCCTTCAAGCTCTTCTTGCAATGAAGGGCCCAGTTCTGTTTCATCTTCTTCTTCACCAACAGGATTAATTGCGTCAAAATCTTCAGCCATATTTTTTTTAATATTCTTTTTTGTGTTATAAAAATGAACTCATCGGTTGTGACCTCGATCCATACAGAAAAGAGAAGGACCCCATGGCGTAAAAGGTATAAGGCAGACTGTTATTAGTGTAAATATTCCATCAACAGTTCAGCCTGGACAAACTTTAATTGTTAAGTTCCCTGATCTTGCGCTGGTGATGTTATAATGCCAGGCACTGCTAAACTATCATTCAAAATAGATATTACATCGACAGATCATAATGCTACTGTTGTTGCTAATTTGGGTAGGGCAATCGTTAAACATATGGCAATCAAACTGGAGAGAATAGAAGTCTTTGTAACTAACGCGAGCAGACATTTTTACCCTCTATTCTGACCTATGGCTGCCTAAAAAAGAAAGAAAAGAGAAAGTTTATCAGGGAATACAAAGCCCAAACGGTCTCAAGCACAGGCTTAAAGCGGAGGATGCAAAGAATGATGTTAAAGATGAGCAGTAGCAGAAGCATTTGGCAACAGATTCTGCATCCCTCTAGATTTTGAGCTGTTAAAGACGCATATGCCATATTACCAAGGTGCGCTAAAAGAAAAACTTACTTATGAACTGGCATTTAATCCTAGCGATTTGTTGTTCTGTCTGAAGACCCTAAAGCTAAATACACAGTTAGCGACATTCTCTTGAGTTTGATGTTGTTACTAACCCTGAACTGGCCAGAACAATCTTAACCCAGTATAAAAGTAAAACGGTTATTTATTATGAAAGAGTTATACGTTCCATTACAGAAAAACGAAACAAGCGAGACACTCTCTGGAACATACATCTAAATCAGCCTCTGAAGTCTTTAAAAGGAATTTTGTTTTTGTTTACTGAAGAAACAACTCCTTTTCAAAGAGAATCAGAAGCGTTTTATAATCCACAAATTGAGAAGGTTGATGGTGCAATAAATGGCAAGTCTGATCAGTTGTATTCAGGGCGCGGACTTTTACCTCACCAACACTTTGATGAAATAAGAAAGTTATTCGCTAGAGGTAGTCAAAGGGATCCTGCAGTTGATCGTGTATGTAAAAAACTTCGCCTTTATGATGTAAGACTCGAAGACTACTTAAAACCAAATATGGGCTGTGGCTGGATTTTAGATCCACATTTGACAACAGATTGTTTGGAAGTGGAGAAAGGATAGGGCAAGATGGTATAAAAATAAATATTCACAAGAAAGCAGACGGAGACGCCCCAATAAAATGCATGTTTTTATGGTTTCTGATGCTCAGTTAAACATTGAAGAAAACAGGCTAAAGACGCAGCTTTTTAAATGTAGAAGAAATATTCTAATAAAAACAGATGGATAGTTTGAAATTTAAGGGCAAACGACTTTGGCAAACATGAAATACAAACTTCATAAAAAGAGAGAATGCTTGGGCGTTGCTTCTGAAATTGCTTGGAATTTAAAGTTTGAACTGCGAAGTCCCAATGTATACTTTGACAAGAACAACAATTTTAGAAAAGCCTTAAATGAAGGACCCATTCTTGTTAGCCTAGTTCCAGGACACAACAGAAAAAACAGATTGAAATAACTTGGCAGGGTTCTGAATATATGCTACAGAGAAAAAGATCCTTAGCTGAAGTGGGGGATGACACCATCGGCTTAGAATTTAACCCAAAGCTACTGCCACTACCTAGGCAAATGATGATCATTTTTGCTTATTTATTACTCCGAGGGAGGGCGATACTAGTTTGCCAGAACATACGTTAATCAGAGGTATACAAATAAAGGCTGAAAACTTGGATGCCCCTCTTAAGCTCAGTATTGCAATTACTAAAAACGGAGACAAAATAATCCCCCATGTATCATCTGACAAGGTTACTGTGATGGTTGACAAAGACAAACTAACATTAAGTTTATGTTGATTTTATTGCGTTTTACTCTGTTAATGAAGTGCTGCCAGAAGGATTAATAAGAAGATATGTACAAGATTAATTTTAAAAAATAATCTTATTTAAAAATGGAGGTTCAACAGTTTAGGTTAAAGCAAATAACTGAACTTCAAAAGGAAATAGAAAGCGACTTGGATAAGTATAGAGTTACTAGAAAGAAATATGCTAAAGCTTTAAATACTCTTTCTTATGTAATTACTGGCTCATCAGCTGTAGCTAGCGTAAGTGCTGGGTCTAGTGTTGCTCTTTTAGCTACTGGGGCTGGAGCACCAGCCTCTTTAGCATTAGGAGGCCTTGGTTTAGGTTCAGGCGCCATGTCTATGATTGTAAGTGCTGTTTTAAAAAAAATAACTCCTAAATTACAAAAGCACACTGCCATTGTAGCCCTAGCATCAGCAAAACTTTGTTCATTAAGATTAAGAATAAGCAAATCATTACAGGATGAAAACATTACGGATGAAGAATTTCAGAAGCTTATGGCTGATGGTGAGGATTACAGACGACAGAAAATTGAACTTCAAAAGGAGTGGAGAAAGACTTTTACTTCACGACAGGTAGACACTGATGCAATTAAACAGAACATTGAAAAAAAACACATAATCAGTTAAGCCCAAAATAGACCAAAAAAAATAAGTTTAACAAAAAATAAACACTATTTTTTTTTTAACTCACAGTGTTTGGTGGGACAACTTGCAGCTCTTCGCGAACAAACGATCTTTTAGGGGCGGGCTTTTTAGAAGAAAGAGTCTCTCTTAAATAATATACGGGAGGGTCTGTTTTCATGATTCCTTCAACTTCATATACGTCTACGCTCCATATAGGATCTGTAGCTCTAATTCTAACATCACCCTCTGCTTCTCCAGGAGCATACAAGTATCTTACTTTTAGCCCAAACGGCAAGAGTTTTTGAGTCCTCTGCACATCTTCAGTAATGCTATTTTTTTTTAAATTTGATTGCATTCACTGGCTTTAACCATGTTGCTTTAAATTCTTCATTGTTCATAGCGCGTAAGACTGCCGGCAATCTCCTAACCCATTCTGTGTTACGCGTTTCTGTGCATAATTTCTCTGTGATATTGATAGGTAAACAGGCGTTCAGCTAGATTCTTATTAAAGTTTTCTACTAGGGCCTGTGATCGATGGGTGCCTGGGTTCCCACACTTAACAGTAACATGATGATTTAAAAACAGCTGGTTTATAGAACCTTTAAACTCTTTTCATCATAAACTTGAACCATCCTAGGATACTTTAAGGGCCTCGCATGTATATTTGTTGTAAAAGCCACAGGCCACACAAGTTGAGCTTTTCCGTTAAAGGTTCAGCAGTCTTTATATCTTGAGCCATGTCAACACTTGTCTAGCCTACTAAACTTTTTTCTTCTTAACTTGTCCCATGTCCGAAGATACAACAAGTCCATTTGGGTGGGTGTCATTTGGAACTGAGTTAACAAATCAGGCCTTATTATTCATTTGGGCAGGCCAGATATATTTTGCCAAATGCCTTTTTAAAGCCAGTCTATCGCATCTGATTTCATACATCTGGAGCAGCTTTCCTCATTTTTCAATAGCAGATTCTTCCTTTCCAAATACCCTTTAGGAGAATAATAAATTTTGTACTTCGAAATGTCCCCATATTAAAAGAATTTTTTATTTTTACACAAGAATGTTAGCCACAAGATAGACTGAGGTCATGCCACTGCAATAAAAAACTAACTCTGCAGTCTTCTGTTCCTCAGATGGTTCATAAAAAGTCAGACAGTTCTGGCGGTGGCGAAGTTAGAAAACTTCTTTCCTGCACTCTAAGTAATACTATTCATGGCGTCTCCAACGTCTGAAATGTGTGCTCTGCAGCCCCTGTTTCTCTTAACATTTTATTAATAAAGTCTAAGTGAGCCAATTCGTCTTTTCTCGTAAGCGTCTACTTGCCTTAGCTAAATCTTCTATACCTTGTTATACGTCTCTCTCTATCTTCATCGGACCTCCAATTTTACTAACATATAATGCTTCAGAAAAGCTAAAAGCATTAACAATAGCTCTCCTCCCCACCATCCAGAACCTAATCCAGACAACTTTTTATAAATCATATTTTCAAGATAATCTTTCTAATGCATTAATAATCTGGATAATCCCCCTATGTACAAAAAGTCTTTGAGGCAATCCCTGCAGTAATTACAACTAAAACCTTAACAACATCCTCAATGGTCTAACCTTCACTAGATCAGCCAGCTTCATTTTAACATTTTTTTTGCTAACACACAAAATGCCAATACTAAGACCGCGCCAATTACAGCAGAAGGGTAAAATCGTATTGATAATCTTTTTTCATCCTCATCTTTTAATTACATTAAAAAAATAATCATAATACAAAGATGTCCTAAGTGCTTATTAATCAGATAAAATCTTAGTGTTGTTAAAGCAAAAAATAAGTTTAGCAACTAGTATTTGGCGAATCTTCTATCTTTCCCATGTTGGGCGTTTTTATTCCTAACAAACATTTTGCAAGGGTTGAATAGACTATAACCCCAACGATAGGCACTGCAAAATAAACCAACGTTAAACACATGGTTTTAAAAGTATTATATATTATTTATGTTTAATAAATGGATTGTGACAACTACAAAGTGTAGAGGAGCAAGCAGACAACTCAGCAGACCACTGCCATAAAGAAAGATTATACTCTCAGCTGCGTGTGGAAAAACAAACAGTATTTAGGCACTGAACTAAGTATCGAACAGAATACATCAACTGCTACATCAGACGTTGAGAAGACCTACGCTAGGTACGAAGCACTGCAAGGTCAAAATGGTTAGATCGGTGGGTCAGGACAATGAATAGTCAAATATACTAAGTTAGTAATAAGATGGCGCCAGATGATTCAGAAGAAGATTTAAAATATGACGTATCACAAGATCCGGTTTTTAAACAAGTCCCTAGAAACTCTTGCATGTGACTGTATTACAGATTTGGGACATTATTTTATGTCCCATTCATTATGGGATTAATTACGTTTAATCATATTAATTTTGATTCATATAAAATTTAAATCGCAATAATAAAAAAGTTGAGTATTGATTTTTTCGAGAAGACCGCCGCAGGACATCCCACAGGACACGTGAATGAACCACATGAGCCCGCAAGAGAATGTACCACAATGAGTAATGTTACTAAGACTAAAAATCCTGGCGTGTTGCGGCTGGCCATAGACTAGTTGAATGCACAGACTGAGAAAAGCACACCAAACAGCAAAACAACAAATTTGTTAGATAGTAATACAAACATCGCCGGCCACCACCAACAACACAATTAAAACAACAACACAATTAACAACAAACAATACAATCACAATCAAACAATAAGATGTTATCATTATTATTGGGTTGCTGCAGGCAGTAGTTGGTGGTTTTTTTAGCATACAGATACCTAACAACATACCTAGCAAACAAAGCCGCAACCCCCACCAGTAAAAGAAGACGAACCATCTTCAGCAAAATAAGTGCAAACCCTCCTGCTGTAGATCCATTTTTCTATATGGAATAGTAATTAAAACTAAATAAAGTAGCAAGTTAAGAACTAGATAAGTACAAGTTTAAGTACAAGATAAGTTAGTTATAGAAAGTAACTATTATAAGTTAAGTGCAGTAAAAAACAAATTAAGTGTAAAGTAAATTATAAGTTCTTGTTAAGAACTAGTTCGTTCTTAAGTAAGTACTAGATAGGTTCTTAAGTTACGTACAATACAAGTCAGTCCACCAGTTAACTTTTAAAGTTCTCCAATGCCCTACAGCATATGAAAACTCATGATTGACGTAAGTTCTCTTGTTATTTTAGAGACTCTGATTTTTTGTTAACAGCAGTTAGTGTTTACTTGATGAAGAGTAGAGCGCAGATTAACATTTGTTGTGATAAAATACTTTTTTTTTCAAGAGAGCGTGCTTGTAGTCTCGTGATATATTTATTTTTGACAACTTCTTTACTTATGCCTTTAGGCCATCTTTATTAACAGAAGTCCTGGCTGGAACCGCGATACTTAATCGACCGCAACCAACATATTACTTTTATAACAGTCCCATTAAGTTCCTCCTCATCTAGTCCAAACACTTTCTTTTTACAGTTGAATGTAAAGGCGATCTTTTGATAAGGAGGGGGGGGTGGGGGAGAGTGGATTGAGTGGAGGGGGAGACGTTGACAAGGGGGGGGGTATGGTATTGTTCTTATGTGTCGAACCACCCTCAACTCCTTTACAACTTTCTGTTTTCTAAGTCTTGTAAAACGTCCCTTCTGTGGGGACGTCTAGAATATAAGATTCAGAGTGCTGTGTAAAGGCTGTTTGCTTCTGGTACAGTGTTTAAAGTAGTCGTACAGAAAATCTAACATCAATATCTTTGACAACTCTAATACAGTAAAGCCTATAAACACCGGCTTGTCCCAACTTAACATCCTTTTTTTCTTCAACATAATGGACAACCAGGCAGTCGTAAAATCTTCTAAAGACTTGATAGATGGGTTAAGAGGCAAAACTTTAAATCTTGGTTTTCTTTTTTGTAACTGAATTTCACATCTTTAACGTATTGTGTGGATCTTCCATGTTTTGCCAAAACAGCTGTTGTTCAACGTTTAAAGAAGACATTTTTCTGAAGCATCAGTGGCTGGGTTTCTAAGATCATATTCTTCTTGATGTATGCCCATAAAGGGCTCATGATCACCGATAATTTATTCTGTGAACAGCCTTAGTTTCAGTCCGTTTTTAAGTAAAACTGCATGAGTCTGTACTAATAGGCACACTATTTATTTTTATGCCTAAAAAGGCACAAGGTTTTTAGGCGGTCGATTGGACTCATCTATAATCATTCTGCGGCTATGGGGAAAACGTTGTGGAATCGTGTTGTTCATAGGATACTCTAAGTCTACTTCCAGATTAGTCTGCTTGATTATCATGCGTAAGCTGTGACAACATACCTAACACTGGTAATTAACAAATGAAGGTCCTTTTATCATTTTAAAGTTTCTCAGTGAACGGTTGACTCATGGCCCCATCCATACAGATTGTTTGGCGTCTAAGTACATAAGATATTTAGACGTTTTAGTGGGATCATGTCGTCTAAATACTTGTATTGCTTTACAGTAAGGATGTGAGGCCAGCTAATACCTCCCCACAGGCCCATCTTCAATCATCTGAAGTTGAGGGTAGATCAGAATTAAGTCAATCATGGGATGTTTGTAGACTTAAGAAAGCATCCCAAGAAAGGCCTGGGCAGAGATGTAATGTGATGAGTCTAAGCAGTAATTGCTTTATGCATGTAGATCTGTAATTCGAAAGACGTCTGCCAATAAACAACACGTCAGCCCAATAAATAATTTTTTTTTATTTTGTTTTTTTATTTTAGAAATGAACAAAACATTTTTTTTTTTTTTTTTTTTTCCTTCTCCCACATTTTGTTCAATTAATAAGAAGAGCTACATGTGCGCAAAAAGAGACAGTGCGCTGAGGATGAACAACAAATTCATAAAAACATATACATGCATGGCACACATAAATCGTAAATAAAGCCTAATATCTATTCAGTTCTTTTCGTAAGCTAGAGGTTCTGTCATGGGGGGTCAAATCGGAAGTATCATCTTGTCATAATCAACTTCTACAATGTTAAGAAAAACCAAAACAACACACAAACGACACAACCACACACACACACACACGAAACCCACACACAACACACCCACACAACACACACACACACACGAAACACTGCTTTGTTTTTTCCCTTCAAATCAGGATAGTAAACCATACTGCCTTGGTGTCATGCGCGTTGTTGATCGCAGAGGGGAGGGGCAGGCACCAGGCGCTTTCGAGAGCGTTCGGCAGCAGCCTGTGTCTCCATTACCGGTTGCCTCATGGCAACGTAAAACAATTTTTTTTTCCCCTCCTTCTTTTCACTCTCCAATTTTTTTTTTCCCCCTCACTCTTTCCTTTTTCGTGAGAATTAGATCTCATTGCATCTCAAAGTATTTTTTCCAAGCAAATGTAAGCCTCCATAAAGAAAAAAAAAGAAAACAAAAAAAAAACAAAAAAACACACACACACACATTTAGTTTAAATCATACAACGTTTATTGCATCAATGTTCATTTCTTGATAACATTAAATATTACTTAGAACAGTTAACACTGTGAGTGCTGATCCGTAGTAGGGAAATGAGGTACCTACACTGAGAGACAAAACAGATACACAGAGAGAGAGAGAGAGAGAGAGAGAGAGAGAAAGAGCGAGAGAAGAGAGAGCGAGAGTAGAGAGAGAGAGAGAGAGAGAGAGAAAGAGAGGAGAGAGAGAGAAGAGGAGAGAGAGAGAAGAGAGAGTACCAACCATTTAACGAAAAAAGATATAGTAAAATGGCTCTAATACGGAAGCCATGTTTGTCGAATACACTTTAGTTTTGGAATTGACACTAGCAATATACTTTTCCAAAGAGTACGATAAAGTAGACTACTTCTGAAGTTAGGAAAAAACTGATTAACATTTTTTATTTGGATTTAAAATGAAGAATTTTGGCATACATATTAAAAAGTCCATCACACGGAGTCAGTCTGTATAACCCGTCAGTTACAACACCAACATAGTACTTAGTTTCTTATCAATATTAACTTATGGCAATGGTCAAGTTTATACGATAATTTGCTGAAAACTCCAACCAAAATGCCCGTACAATGTCACAGTCGAAAATCATAATGTTCTATGTCCTGTGGGCTTTGTCATCAGAAATTACAGTTTGTGTGTTAACCACTTTTACACTGTTATAGGTTACTTCCAGAGATGGCAGAATTCTATGCACAGTCGGAAGTGAAACCAGCGAAATTTGCGCATCATTAGTAGTTTTTAAAACAGTGTAAAAATATAGCATGACCAGTTTAAAATTTCGAACGATTGCTCCATTACAAAACAGCAGTTGGACCAGCTCCGCTGTCAACAAGTATCAGTTTGAATAAATTTATTACCTTCCTGATAGAAAACCATGATTTGGTTTCAATAATTTTAAAGTATATGTAAGTTCTACATGTAAATCTATTTTTGGAAACCTTTGCTTGCGTTCAGGATTCCAATGTAAGACAAAAAATAGTTTATTCTTATGGGTAGGGTATTTTGTTTATAAATTCATGGTATGACATGTACTGCCCTTTTTCACTAACGAGCTGTCTGATGAAGTAGATGTTATTTTCACACCATTCCTTTACAAATATTAGTATTTCACACCCCTGAATGTCCTTTAATTGAAGTGAATGCATTCAGCCAAAATTCGTCAATGTTCCTAGGACGACACACTCTACAAACTCTCCCATAGTGCCTAAAACACGTCATTCCAGAAAGGATTCTAGACAAACTTGGTTAAAGTTTTTGATATAATCTGCCCCTATAATGTAATATTACCATTTAGGAAATATCAAAGATAAAGTCTTTAAGCTTGGAGTCCACCTCGGACTGTAATTTATAAGCCCGCTTAATTTCATAGCAGCAATGAAAGCCTAATATCACATGCGCAGTTCCACCACAGACGTATGAGCTACAGCAACTGGTTACCCTAATTTTACTATATTTAACCATTCATAGAATGTAAAACAACTCTTTCTCTAGTTACAGAGATAAAGGTACCTGGTGGATCTGGTAGAGTTTAGAACAAATAACGTTATTTTGGACAGGACAAAGTTTTGCACTCTGTTATTTTCCCTAGTGGTGTTACTGTCTTTTTTTTCCAATGTGATAAAATCCATATCAATCTGGATAATTTGTCATCACAGTAGATGTAGCTAAAGGACATTGTATCGATTTGAAAATTTAATGCCCAAGTTATCATGAAGATACCCGGGTCCCCAAATTAAGTTTTAATCGAGCATAAACCTTAAATTAGCAGTTTTTTCTGCTACCTATCCAAAGGTGATCTGAATTTAACAAAGTTCACTTATCCCTGACATTTCAGCAACTGTGTCAGCAACGGCAATGGCATTGCTTCATTAAATGAAGTTTTTCGCTTCCGTCCAAACACAAAGTCAGTGCCATCCGCAAATTTGACCAATTAAGCTTTCCCTATTTTGAATTTATAATGCCCTTGATTAAATTGTTATGTCTGAGTCTTTAGTGACAGTATCTCTGCACAAAGAAGGTAAAGAAATTGGGATGAAGGATCGCCTTGTCGAACAACCACTTCTATTGCAAACCAGCTAGAATATTGTGACCGTTTGAACAGAAACACAAGTATAATATGTGAAATAAAAAGTTTTGACCCATTGAATCATATCTGGGCCAAAGTTGAAAACACCGAAGCATTGTAGCAAAAAAACGACCATGAAAACTGGTCGAATGCTTCTCAAAGTCTTATTGACAGAAACCTACCTGGGATGTTTTTCTATCAGCATATACAAGTATCGTATAACAAGGAATATTCTCACCTATGTATCGACCTACAAGAAGCCCTTCAGGCCTTCATAGGATAATGGAAGGCAAGACAGACTTCAAGCGGTTGGCAATGCCATGCTGATGCAATTTTATAGGAAATATAAATAATGAGATTGACGCCAGTTTTTTTTTACAAAACTGTTTTGGATAATGCCTTCCTTAGGTTATTCATATAATGACACCATTGTACGTTGTAGTTACAGAGAGTTCAGCAACACTAAAAACCTTCATTTATAGATCTAACAAGAAAAGATCCAATATCAACAAAGAAAACTATAGAACACAGCTGTAAAGCCGTCAGGGCCAGGCTTTTACGCATTTTTCATAAATTTTTAAAGAGGCCGCAGCTTCCGTAAACGACATATTTTTTATCCTTCTATGCTATGCGTTATTTATGTCAGTTTAATTTGTTTGCTTCCGTATATGAGATGTTGAACAAAAATCCCTCACTTCCTGTGAGAATATAGTTTTAGTAAAATTGTTGTACCTTCTTTCAAAATGTTTCTTGTTCTGAGATAATGTTACCAGACACTGTTTTCCAAAAAGGGCCATCGTTTTTATCGAAAAAATTTATCTTTTTTCAAGTGTACAAAAAATACATTAACAGACACTTTTCACCTTCATTTATATCCACTAGACTCTGGAACGAAAAAGTTTGCCTTCGATTCGCATAATTCTATTTCTTGTAGATTGTATTTTTATAAGTGTGCTTATCTTGATTCCATGCATTGTTAATTAACTTGAGAATCTCATGATTCTTTTTTTAATCTGTTTTTCTAAATCATTCTCTTGCTGGTTTGTTAGACCATTTCTTAAAGTTGCATAGAAATAGTTCTTCCTCTTATTTCTGTAGTAGAGCCTCAAAGATAAATTTATCACGTAATGTAAATGTTAAATCATCATTAGCAACATTGTCATACCGGCCATGTGTTATACTGGACAGCAAATTGCTGTTTGATATTGGGTGTAATTCCTTTTTTTGATTTCTGCTAAGACTGTTCATCTTTTAATAATGAATTGTTGAATTACCAGAAAGGTCTGTCACGTTTTAATCATCTATTTTTTTAAGAAACTGCACCAGGGAGTGGTCAGATCGATAGCCTGGTTTGACATCAATACTTTGACGTATTCATTATAATCCTCTGAACATATAAAATAGTCCAGCCTGCCAGCTTAATTGTAATGAATTAACGCCCATGTATATGAGCGTTTGTTTGGATATAATGTATCCGTACATGTTCGTAAAAACCATAACGTCCCAGAATATCAATGAATTTTCTTTACGCGTCCTCTGACGGTTTGCCTGTGCCACTTAAAAATACGAACATCCATTTTAAATTTAGTCACAATTCCAGTCTACCTCCAACAATAACTTGTTTCACGTTGTTGGTTTCTATCAACCTCAAAAATCATGAGCAAAAGGCTGGTGTCATCTCCGCTACTTGGGCCAAAAATGTTTACTATAGTAACCTCTTAGTTGACAATTGCAAACATTCATAAAATATAGCAAACCCATTTTGATCCATCTAATTTACGATAGTTATTTTAGTATACACAAATGTTATTAAAAAGTACTGGCAACAACCATTCTTTGTTAGAGTCCTCGCCACTAATCCATACAATTGTAACCCCAGTTTGATCTAATAAAGTTCAGATTCAGTTTTCCCTCCATGGGTTTCTTGTAAAGATAAATGTTGCAATTCTGGAGTCTCAAAAAATCCAAAACAACTTTTTCTTTTTCTCATACACATTTCAGACCATTACGGGGAGTTTGAAGGTACATATCTTTTAAAACACTATACATCCATCAGTAGGCACAAATTAGTAATAGTGAATATTCCATTGCCAATCTAGATAATGAAAAAACATAAATCTGGAAAATATGGCCGACACACGGGAGAAGGGATCAAATTTGCACACACACTGAAATCTACGTCCATATTTCAAAACTGGTAACATTAGGACAACATAATACACATACAAGGACATCGCACAAGTAGAGTATCTCAAAAGCAGATTTGTTTTTGGTGGTTCTTACTAAGTAAGGAATCATACGAACGATAGTGAAAAGACAGAGTAGAAAGATAGCGGACAGGAGAGAGGGTTAGAATAGACCGACAAGAGATAAGTACCTCTTCACACGCATACGTCCACACATTCCACTTTCATACCCTGTTTTTACCTGACACCTGGTCATGACTCATCATGTGGCAAATCCAGGCTCCACACCCATTAATCCAAAACGAATAACACCAAAAATGTGCACCTAAACACAACAGAAGATCACCAAGCAAGTAGGGATAAATCAGAATATTCTTCACAGTACCCCTGATTCCACCGAATATCATCGATCACCCTATGGTACTTGGCGGATCTGCTCCTTATATCCGCCCTCTGTGTGTGTGTGTGTGTGTGTGAGTGTTGTGTGTGTGTGTGTGAGTGGTGTGTGTGTGTGTGTGGTTGTGGGTGTCGTGTGTGTGAGTGTGTGTGAGTGGGCGCCGAGTGCGTGCGAGTGGAGGATGATTAGCGAGTGAGTATATGTGTGTTTGTGCTTTGTAAGTGTGCATGTGTGTGCGCGTGTGCGCGCGTGCGTGTGTGTGTGTTGGTGTAAGCTGCGTGCGCGAGTAATGTGTGTATGTGCGTGCTGCGCGCGCGAGCGCCGCCGCGTATGTGTGTGTGTGTGTGTGTGTGTTGTGTCCAGTGCGTGTGTGTCAGCGCGTATGTGTCAAGTGTTTATGTGACAGCAGCAGATGAACATTATTCAGGTACTCCACTTGGATTACCTAGCATGATGGTGACGGGCAGGGTGGGCAGGAATGGGGGTCTAAAAATGTATTGTCCTAACAATATCAAAACAGAACATCAAAAATACAACCTTTTAAGTTCACTAGGAGGCCAAAGCAAAAAGGAACCCGTGGGTAAACATTGGTTTAACCATAATAATTGTCACCGATAAGCAAGGATATGCGGTGGGGCATAAAGGAAGGGGGGGGGGTGGTGATCGTTGGTGGGGGGGAGGTATCAAAAGGGAGGCACTAGGCATACAGACATTAAGGAGACATTATGTCACAGGCTGAACATGCAACTAAGGGGCGAGAGGACACAGGGGCCACAGTATGGAAGAAAAAAAATCGTTTACTATAACTGTTCCCTACCTCACCTCATATTCCGGTAAAAAAAAAAATAAAAAAAAAAAAAAAAAGCTCTCTATCTGTATAAAGTATTCTACTCTTGCCTGTAAGGTAGTGTGAAGTAGAATGGGGTGGAGAACGGACTGAGAACGGGCGGGAGTTGGAATGAGCCAACAGGTGGGTGGGGGGGGTAGGGGGGGGAGGCGGGGGGGGAGAGGCTGAAAGGGGGGGAGGGTGTCACAGCAGCAAAAATCAAACTGTACTAACGTAAATTCAGATTTCCACCGATTCAGAGAAGGAATGATCCCTCACTGCCATTCACGTCCATCTCATTATCAACTAACAGTCATCTCTGGAAGGAAATCTTCCAGAATTATGTGACTGCTTTGAGTGGTGAAAGCGACCCTGCTTTCTGCTACTGTCATCCTGAGAATCACCAAGGCGAACAGTCCCCCTCACCGTACGTCCTGTCCCCAGTCCTGATTGGGTCCTTTTGAGCACCACTGTCTCCCCTCCTTTTGCCACTTTCCAATGTCATCAGGGGACAGGGCTGTGTAGAGTGATGGCCAGGCGCTCCGAGGTAGATGAAGCTCCCCCTTGCCGTGTGGTCAGTCCTCAGGCACTGACCCTCCCACTCCCGATCCCTCCCCCAACCTCCGGTCTGCCCCGGCCTCCCGGGGGTATAAAAATGACTGCCTGTACTCTGTGTCCACCGGGATGGGGTCGAGGACACAAACACCGTCAGGCGATTGCGCTGAAATCCCCTTTTCTTCACTGTTCATACTAGCAGGTCGAGAGTTTGCAGTATAGTTTTTGCCTGAAAGACCACGCAGAGAAAACTCCTTGGTTCCGTTTATATCTGCATAAACCTCTGCGAGTTCAGTTTCGCAATCTTCGTTTAATGTAGATTTCGAATTTGCTGTTTCAGTTTCTTTTTCGAAGCTTGAATATATCCACTTTGATTTTTTCTGTTAGTGAGGCGAAACGATGATCGGTCTTTCTGCCCTAGTACAAATTTTCCCACACGATGAAGCCACACTAATGTGGACAGGTAGAATAAGAGGGCACACCAAGCGTTTTTCTGAATCAGCTCCACCACATTATTTTCTGTCTGCTCTGAAGTCCTGTTTTTTGTCCCCTGGCAAGTTAATAATATTTTCAAGTTGTCTTTTCGTGTGTATTGTTCCAGTGTGTTCCGAAAAGCTCCTTAACTTCTTGCTTAATTGCTTTTCTAATCGCTCAATATGATCAGCTATGAGTCCCAAGAGCATCTTTTCCCTCGAGCGATATCTATCTTTTTTACTCTCAAGAAGGAATTTTCTTTTCTAATCTCAAAGATTCGCAAGACCATTTCTAATTTGTGGGCCGTGACCCACCCCGTTATTCTCCCTCCATCCATCCTCAATGGCTATCTCACAATCCCCTGTTTAATGTGGTGATCACTGTATTATCACTGTTGTACTCTGCAAGATTTTCCGTTTCACATCCCCATCTCGTCTTTTTCCGCTATTCGCCTTATATTACATGCAAAGTCGGTTATTTTGTGTTGCTGAACTAAAGTCCGTCTTCGCTTACTCAGCGACGTTTTTCTTCATCAGCTTGTCTTCTTCACCAACAAAACGAGAGCTCACTGTGACCCACTTTTAAGTTTAAGGGCTTTCGCTTCCTTTGCGCCGGACCAACTGTTATGCCTTTTATTGCTTCTAACCTGGTCGAGTCAATGTTGTTTTTTTAGACCCATGTTTATTCCGAATGTTTGAACAAGGGGAAAGACAAGTATGTTTCTTGAAGAATGCAGCGAAATGATCCGAGGAGAAAGACAAACAGAAGCCAAAACTGTACTCACAATGTTGACCTAAACCCACTGAAACAAACCGTCCCTTTTTCACAAGTCACAATCATCTGAAAAAACTTCATTTCCACAATATTAACAAGCTCTTCTAAGAATATTGTCAAACAAATACGAAGGCAAAACAAAACCGCCTGTCCCTTCAAACAGAATTGACTGGGGCAATATTTCTCATCTGCTGTATGAAGCCCGGAAAAGGAACACTCAGGTTCATTGCTTGCGGAGCGCTGACAAAACACGGTCCGTCTCCGACAGTGAACCACGGTCAACTCCCAAGCCATAAATAATGAATCGTGAAAGTTGCCCATCGTTCGACGTGTAATTCTGACCAGGCTTTCTGAGCGGATTCATATTCAGTACATTTCGATATGTCCTTTGCCTCTAAGACAAGAAAAAGAAAGTCGCCTTTAGGGGGAAGTGAGCATCATCAAACCTATCCCACCGAGTCATGTATTCATGAGGGGAAAACACCTTTACGCACTAAAGATGGGTTCAAGTATTGTTTAGTGATTGGAAAGTCTTGTAGAGATCCTGCAAGTTTCTCCAAATCCCCCCACAGAAGTTGGGCAGAGACAAAAAGAGGATAAACAGTCAAGAGGTAAAAGTCAAGTACTATTCTGAAGAGTGTGCAATGCAGGTAACCCTCTATATTCAGAAGTCATCAGCTGCATGATAAATGAGAATCGTACCTCGAAAGTTAAGAAAGAAGATATGCATTTTTCCATGTCCTAAGGGTCAACCTAGATGTAAGATACACTGGCTGTGGGCGGGGCCCCCTCTGAACTTTCCAGAAAGTGAATCGTAGGCCTCTCACATGTGACCAACTAAAAAATCCTGTTACATATCCAACAGTGAGTGCTCGATCATCACGTTCTTGGTCATCAGGAGTCCATAAAAAATGTCAGAAAGGTCAGTTGTAGGAATAACTTATTGGCGAAGTAGTTTCATCTGCTCTAAAATCACTAGCTGCGTTGGGACCGTCTGTAAATCTCTAGTGTTTGTGTGTGTGCCCCATCTGACCAAACAGACAAAAAACGCATAAGAACATATACTGATGGTGGGTTAATAAGGATGATTTTTGTTCTTGTGTGGACCATAGTACTGCGGTAAGAGCGATTCAAAGTCATCATAAACCACTAAATGGACTCATCTGCAATTTGTGTACATTCTTAAAACAAACTTTATAGACCCTGGTTTAGAGGTGTAAGAAGTTCGGTTTCACAGTCTACAAAACTTTTACAATGTTTCTTATGACTGGCAGCTGCTTCTATAGTAGGGATTCTAACCAGGCACCTTCTACAAAGCCCTTGTATAGCATGATTCTTTGACGTATAAGCCATAAGTCTGCTTATTGTTCAGATAAATACATAATGGCTCTTTGTACTATCTTCAAAGAGTATCAAGTCTACATGTTTGTTAAGCGGTTCGCCTAAAGTGGGAGCGTTGGGAGAAACCCTTAGAGGCACTAGATTGACTTCTACAGACCATGTGTATACGTTTACAGTGATCGGTTTGTTTTGCTCTTCAAATTGAGCTATGCTGGTCAAGCTTACTGGAAAGGGAATGCCTTCAAAGTTTAGCTCTTGCTTATATTGTTCATAATTAGATACTCTGTTTGCATGTAGAAAGAAACTCGTGGAGAGCGTGGCAGCAGAGAGTCCTCAGAAGAGAAGCCCCCTTCAAGCAAGTCTTTCGGCCCTTATCTCCTGACACTCTAGGGGGGTTGGGCCACACCCGGTTCATGACTCCGGATGTCCCTCTGCTGCCCCCTTTTTTTTCCCATCTTGGGACGAGCCATGGCTGGGATTCGAACCCATGACCCTCTGGACATGCTCATTTTCTACTTAATGACTCGCGCTTTAACCACTGAGCCACAGGGACACTGATATTTGTAGGGAAATTAAGCCTTATGAAGTTCACTTTTGTTCCTCCTTGACCAGATCCAGCTTGAACACCTCTCTGCCGCTTCTGCCATTGCTTTCAGGGCTCTGGTTTTTTCCTTCCCTGCAACTGAGAGCTGTTTCATGAGGCTGTATGCAGACGTTCCTACAAATCCCCTAGCTCCAATTTCTGCAGTGAGGACTTTGACCTGATAGCCTTCTCTCCTCAGGCTGTTTGCCAGATCAGCATACTTTTCAGTCTTGTAGATTTGAGCTGCCTCCATTCTGTTCTCATATGGCACCGTGAGCTCGATCATGATCAGCTGCTTGGTTGACTTAGAGTGGACTACTATGTCTGGTCTCATGCCACTCTTGCTGATGATCTCTGGTGACTCTTCCATTCTGGGAGGTCTGCAGTGCACTCCAGTCATCTGCCCCATCCAGCAGACTCTGCCTGCATGTTTCGAGTGGCACTGTTGTTCTTGGCCATGATTTGCTGCCTCCTGCCGTGAAGAATGTTGCGGGTGCTTTTGGAGTCCTGATTCTCCTTTTGTGGTGTTGGTACTAGCCCAGACTACTTGTACAATTTCTTTGAGCACTTGGTTGTGCCTCCATGTGTACCTTCCTTGAGCCAGGGCTACTTTACATGAGCTTAGAAACATGCTCCACTGTTTGGTTTTAATGGCAGAGGGGGCATGCAGGATCGTCTGTTTTCCCCCACTTCACCAGGTTTGCATTTGAGGGCAGAAGGTCATATGCAGATCTGAGAATGAAGCTGATCCTGAGAGGGGCCATGTGCCAAATGTCATTCCAAGTTAGACTTCTTTGGAGTGCATTCTCCCACGTTGTCCATTGCCTTGCTGGCTCTGCTGGACTGCTTTTTGAGTCTTTTTTGGTCTTCTTCTTTTCTCATCTCCTGAATCAGCATGTCTCTTTGGCTTTTCCTTTGGCCTTTGACACCATTCAGTTTTGGTCACCCCAGTCCTTGTCTGTTGGTCTGTGTGTGTCCTGTTATTTCTCTGATCTTGAGACTTTCTTTTGCAGAATCCATCGCCTCTTGAACTTTCCATTTTCTGCTGTCTTCAGCTGGGGCTTGATTGCTTCTACCACCTTGTCTCCTGAGTCCTCCAGCATGCTTTGAAGTCTGATCTTCCCTGCTTTGTATTCCTCCAGGATGGATTTCAGTGGTAGTTTTGAGCTTTGCTTGGCGACAGTACAGCGCGATGTCAGTCAGACAGGGTGGGACACAAGCCATTTCCTTGTGAACTTGTTGATTTTGGCTTCCATTGCCTCCACTGTGCTGGTGCAGATGTCGTATATCATCAGAGGCCATAGGAGCTTTGGTATCAGCATGAACTGCAGACACCAGACCTTGTATTTGCCAGGGAGCCCACACTGGTCAATGGTCTCCAAGCCTTCTTCCGCCATCTGCTTGGTTTCTTTTGCTCTTTGTGTCTTTCAGCGTATCATCATACCATCTTCCAAGGCTCTTGACTGGTTCTTCTGTGACTGTTGGAATGGCCTGGTTGGCAACACTGAAGACCACAGATTCGGCCACTTTTCCTTTCCTCAGTGAGAGACTCCGTGATTTCTTTGGCTTGAACTTCATTCTGGATGAGGCAACTATGTCGTCCAGCCTCTCCGCACATGACGTGTCTCGTCTTCTCTGGATGAAATCACTGTAGTGTCATCCATGAAGGCCTTGAGAGGAGGCATCTTGTATCCATCGCCAAGGTCTGTTTGTCTCGCGTTGTTTGTTGCTGCTTTTCAAGATGAGTTCCATTGCCAGCACGAAACAGTATCGGGAAATTGCACAGCCCATTGCAATGCCACTTCCAAGTTGATCCAATCAGTTGTATACTCCTTGGTAGAGAACCGCATTGGAGAAGCCATTGAAGTACTTCTTGAGCATGTCGCGGATGTTCTTTGGCACATGGTACATCTCAAGAGCCAACTGTATCATCTCATGGGGCACAGATCTATATGCGTTTGCCAGATCAAAGCCACACTACGTCCAGGTCTCTCTTTTCTGTTTTTGCTTTTGGATTGCGTCCCAGATCATTGTGGCGTGTTCTACACAGCCAGCCACGCCTGGATGCCACCTTTCTGGACTGACACATCCAAGTACTTGTTTTCCATCAGGTACTTGGTCAGCCTTGCTGCCATGACAGAGAAGAAGATTTTCCCTTCGACGTTCAGTAGTTATATTGGCCTGAACTGGCTGATGTCACTTGAGTTTTGCTCTTTGGGGATGTACACACCATCTGCCGTCATCCACTGGCCGCTGATCTTCTGGTTTCTCCAAGCCGATCGCAGCAGCCTGTGGAGCCACTCAGCACCTTGGGACATTTCTTGTAAAGCTGGTAAGGTATTCCGTTTGGCCCTGTGTGATGATTTGGCTCTGGCTTTGTCGACCACCTTCTTGATTTCCGCCAACGTTGGAGGCTTGCCATTGAACTGTTCCTCAGGGTTGGTTGGCCATACCAGACCTTGAATATCGAGTGGTGCTTTGCTCTGTGAGTCAGAGTATGTTTTCCTCAGATGCTGCTCAAGAACTCCTTTGTCCACACTTAGGGTCCCAGATTTTGGCTGCTCAAACAGTGTTCTGGCAAACTGGAAGGGGTCTCTGAAGAAGCGCTCTTGTGTCTTCTCTTCTTTTGCTCTTCCTCTTCCTCGCAGATTCCGCTTTGCTGAGGGCACTGTGTTTTTCTTTCAGGTCTTCCCACAGTTTTTCCAAGCCTTGTTTTCAGCTGGCAGTGCGGTCTTCATTTGCTTCTTGAGGTTGTTCTTTTGGACTCTGATCTGTCCACTTTCTTGGCGTCTGGATTTCTTTGGAGGTGTTTTTTCTTTGGGTAGTTTTACTCCATAGGCGTCTCTACATGTGGCATACACAATGTCCCCATATGTGGCTAGTTTGTGTTCCAGGGTGCTTTTCCCTATCAGTGCATCGAGTCTTTGGACGATTTTTGCATCCAGTTTCTCCCAATCTTCAGTTTCGTTTGCTCGTGGCAGGTTGAGTTTCAGGCGCCTGGCATCGAGGCCTGTGCAAATTCCTCATCGAACCAACAGCGTGGATATCCTTGGCACTGTGGTTTAAATCCTGGCCTTGGTCTTCCGACGTCTTATCTGCTGATGCAGTGCGCTGCTGCTCATTCAGATGAGTCTTCACACATCCCATCTTTGTTCTGTGGATCTTCATGCCACGGTGGTAGCGAAACGCTTTCCACAGACACATGGATATTCCATTTGGTCCATGTTCATAGTCCGTTTGGGATTTGCATGATTTTTAACAGAATGTAAATGCGCTAAAACACACCACATAAAACACATGTTGTCAAATTATGTATGTTTAAGACTGCTCGTTTTAACTCTAACTCTCTTGGAAGAGGAAGGTAAGAATTGCCAACTATAGGATAGAACTTTGTTTGTCTCAATCTGATTTCAAGGACTGTCCCTTCAGACCAGCCAGAACCCTGAACTTAGCCTCCTCACTTGCATGGTTAAACTGTGTAAGCATATAATCAGCCCAGTCAGAGTTAAAGTCGTGATAGCTGATTACTTCTTTCTGTTTAGTTGAAACCCAGACTTCCATGTTACTATCATCAGGCGTTATATAATCAATCAGAACGGCCAACAGCACTTTACTGGCGGCTCCATCTGAAGAAACTCTGGAATTTTAGAGATAGCATGTGCCACGCTTTCCTGAATGTTTGTAGTGGTAATAATGTCCATGTCTACTTCGCTAAGCGTATTGATTAATTGTTTGTCACTACCAAATATTTCTTCCATCGTATATAGTTTTCTATCCTCGAATTTACTTGTGGTCGTCATTTTTAAAGCCACAATATTTACGTAAATTAAAAAAATAAATGTAAATAAAAGTAAGTAAAACGAGCTTTTATTCTTCACCCAAGCGTTGCAACACTTCAAGACACGTTAACCTTACAATAACACCTGCTAATATTTTAGCTTTTCTGATCACTACAGTCAATGTTCATCACTTTGATTGCTTCGTTAAATAGTTCACTATGATCTTTTATTATATTGTTTACATCATTCTCAAACCCAAATTCGCTAAAATCAATGTTTAATACTTTCATTGTTTCGTCAAATAGTTTCATTACAATTCTTTAAATCAGATTCACTGAGTTCAGCAGCCATTTTTAAATCTAAAATAAATTAAAAAAATAATTGTAAATTCAGCTGTTATTCATAGTCTTTTCTAATCGTAAAACCTGATCTTCATTAAAGCGAATAGCTACTCCTTCAGGCGGTAGAAACAGTTAGATTAACATCTTCAGGAGCCATATTATCAACTAAAATGGCAAACAACTTTATAACCGGTTGGGGCCAAGAATCTGGTATTTTACTGATGGCTTGCTTCACGCTTTCTCGTATATTTATGCGCTCAGAAAGATCAGTAATTAATTCTTCAAACTGCTCTTTAACTCTTCTCTATCAGCCTCCCGCTCCCAATCCAACTCGTACAGTATATTAATAAGCTCTGTAGCTACTTCGGCCTTCATTTTTAAACCAGATTAAAAGCAACAATTAAAAAAATAAGTAAGCCGCAGCATGGGCCTGTAACACACTGAAACGCGTTCCGCCCAAACGATCAATAGGCTGCTGAGGTCTATTTTGAGTCCGGGTTTTTCCGCTCTCTGGCAGCAGTATTGATTGGCTGGCAGGGCGCATTGCGGATGTCAAGAGTGGTCCTACCAGTTCCACTTGACATTCCCTGACACCTCCACCCCCTTTAGCACGCTTGACACCTTTCGCCCCAAGTCGCCCCAAATCACCTCAAATCGCCCCAAGTTCTTAACTTAAGAGAATGTAAATATGCGCGTTCTGATTTATTAATAGTGCTGGAAGTAGAAGAGCGTACTGTCAACCCTTAATCTTTATGTCCCTGGAGAGAATGTAAATATGTTTGTTCACGATCACCAATCTTATTTTGCACGGAAACCCCATTTTAAAATAACGATTACGTCGATTTTTGGCGGTTTTGCGTGTTAATTTTTTTTAAAAACAGGTGTTAATTTTGGCCAAAAACTGACATGAGAAGGACGTGATTTGTATGTGAAAAGGGGGGGGTTTCGTGCAAAATAAGATGGGTGGTCTTGAACGAACATATTTACATTCTCTGCAGACAAACAAATAGATAGACAGAAAGACACAAACAGATAGATAGACAGACAGGCACATAGACAGAGAGAGAGAGAGATAGGTAGGTAGGTAGGTAGAGAGAGAGAGAGAGAGAGAGGAGAGAGAGAGAGAGAGAGAGAGAGAGAGAGAGAGAGAGATGAATGTACAAACGTACTGATAGATACACAGAAATTTATAGACTTCCACACGTTTACACACCTAGGTTAAGGAAAGAAAAACAAAATTGCTGAATAAAAAGAAAAAAAAAGAGACAAGTTCATAAGAGCAGGGCTTTGACAGATGGTGCGCTTCACCTGAAACGAAGCGAAAGTGAGTTAATCGATAACATAACAAAATACCCTTGGCATTGCTCTACAGCTCAGTTTGAATGCCACATCACGCGCTATTGCCATGGCGACTGAATAAAAATCTGATCGATTGAGCTCTTCACTTGATGCAGTGGAATTGTTCCAGATTGAACAGAGCGACATCAGAGGCCTCAGTTGCTAAGGCACATTTGTAATTATCACGATTCCTGTTCAGAACAGGAGATCATGGCGGACAGCAAGCTTATAAGCTCATTTTGAGAAGCATTTATTTTATTTTTCCCCATCCACGCACTTGAGCACATACTGTTAGTTAGGCAGTATTAACTGCCACTGCAGATTACCAAATTACCACTTTCCGCGTCACTGAGGAGAAACAACCAAGTTTCAAAATATCGGTATATGACCAGGAGTTATATGTTAGTGAGTTTCCCTCCCTATTGGAGGATGTCTCCCCTTGGAGAATATAAGCTTACTGAAGGCTCATTTTGAGAAGCATTTATTTTATTTTTCCCCATTCACCCTCTCAAGCACATACTGTTAGTTAGGCAGAATCATCTACCACTGCAGATATGAATGCGTATCTCGACCATGTAGGGAGCGACATACCAGTTTAAAATAGGATTTTAAAATGGCAAAATTAAAAACCTACAAAACAAGTTTGTAGGTTTTTAATTTTGCCATTTTAAAATCCTATTTTAAACTAGTATATATATATATATATATACCCCATCGAGAATACAAGCTTGCTGAAGGCTCATTTTGAGAAGCATTTATTTTATTTTTCCCCATTCACCCACTCAAGCACATACTGTTAGTAAGGCAGAATCATCTACCACTGCAGATATGAATGCGTATCTCTCCCTATTTCTTCAATCTAAGACATAAGAGCAAGCTTTGTTTATAATTCAATATTTCAATATTTCTTGCAGTCATTGCAACACCAAGCTGCTCTGTAAGTTGCTGGAACGGTGCTCGGTACTTATCCTTGGAATTTATTAGTTTGTTGTATCATCGTTTTCTGTGTGTGTGTGTGTGTAGAGAGAGAGAGAGAGAGAGAGAGAGAGAGAGAGAGAGAGAGAGAGAGAGAGAGAGAGAGAGAGAGAGAGAGAGAGAGAGAGAGAGAGAAGTTTGGAAGTTTTCGGTTCCGTGTATTTTACAATTATTTGGAGAAAAAAAAAGAAAAAAAATTAAAAAAAAATAAAAAGAAAGAAAATCAACACACCTTCATTCCTTACTCAAGACCCAGGACCAGGTGTTACAAAGCGTTATGATTGGATTATCCAGCTGCTAGGTACACCCCATTGATCAAGTTTTTGGTTTCAGTTTGAGCAAGGGGGCGTCACTGCGTGCGGACTAGTCCATATACGCTACACCACACATGCTAGGTCGTGAAACATAACATTGGTTAAATTCGAAACTAATTTCATTTTACATTATCAATTATGTGGTTCAGGAAAACATTATTGACTGGATTAGACACTTTTTTTTATTATTATTATTTTTTTTTTTACTGTAATACCAACTAAACGGTCACGTGAAAGTTGTCTAGTGGGAAGAACAGAGGCGCCGCAGACGGCAAAGAATTTCGTTATTACCCACAGACACTCTTGACCGAGACTTTACCTGCAG
>JAFLJL010015695.1:11804-16804 GCA_018398815.1 Conus ventricosus
CAAACAAAAACTACACAGAGAGAGGTCAGAGGAGGGTTGGGAAGAGAGAATGGTAGGTAGGGGGAGGTGAAAAGGGATGGTAGACAGAGTGGGAGTGGGGATGAGCGATTTTAACGGAGTAGGTTTTATGTTTAGACGATTTATTCAAAGTATGGTTCACAGAAGACTTAGCGAATGGGCGCTAATCATTGTAATCGAATAATTTAACTACTGAGACATAAAATGTTTATGCGAATGTTCCTTGAAAAGTTTTAAAGTATTCATGTTTTGTAGATTCGGTGGGAGTGAGTTCCAGACATATGGTCCAGAGTAAGCTAGGCTTGTTTTGTATAGATCAATGCGTGGGTAGGGAAGAAGGAATTTCGTCGAGCCAGAAAAGCTGTTCGATCTTGTAAAAGGGCATTGATAGAACATGGCATAGTATCTGTCAAGATTGTAAACATAAATGATGCCTTGTTGAATTCCAATTGCCTATTCAGAGGAAGTATGTTCAGCGCTTTTAGTTTTTCGTCTGTTGTTAGAGATATAGCTGGATGGAGTAGCTTTGCTGCACGTCTATGGAGAGAATTCAGCCTTTTTTTGTGGACGTCACTACTCTGCCGTCCCACACTGTTGAGGCGTAATTGATTCGTGACATTATGTGTGCATTGAAGAAAGTTTAAGCACATTACTGTTGACGTAGCGCTTTAATTGAGATAACAGGAAAAGGTTGTTTTGAGACTACCTTGCATACGTTATTAAGATGAGATTGCATTTCAATTCTTTATCTATCGTTAACCCTAAAACACGATGCTCGTCTACCTGCTCGATAGAAGTGCCATTCAACTGAAGTTTTAGGCAAAGAGGAGTCAACTGTGTTTTTGGCGGGTAGCTATAAGCATAGATTTGGTTTGGCTGGGTGTATGACCATTGAGTTTGAATGACACAAGTCTGACACGTCGTTTAGACTTTCCTGGAGAGAAGTTTCTATTGTCTGTAGATCACTACCATTCGTTTGGAGTGACGAGTCATCAGCAAATAAATCTGTCGTGACCTTTTCATCTGATACGGACAATGGTAGATCATTGATGAAGATGCAGAATAGTAGGGGGCCTAGTACAGAGCCCTGTGGGACTCCATGTCTGACCAAAGTCTGAAGCGGAGGTTTTTGCCGTTAAGTACCACATACTGAGTCCTATCGTTCAAGTATGATTGGAATAACGAGATTGTCGGGGTATGGTTCAAGTAGACAGATAGTTTATTTAGAAGAATGGAATGATCAACAAGATCAAACGCCTTTTTTGAAGACAAGAAAGACAACCCCTGTCATTTGTGATTTGTTCATATTTGAAAAGCCACAAACATTCGTGATAATGCTGTGTGGTAGGAATGATTAGATCGGAATCCAGATTGGAGTGGGTGAAATAGTTTGTTTTTCTCCATGAACTGAGATACGTGTGTGTATGTGTCTTTCAAGGGGTTTGGATAGAATCGATAGTACCCATCGTCAACACAGCGCAGGCCTCCAAGGGTGGTACAGGACTGCTCTAAAGGCAGGTGAAGACAGTGCTTCTTCTGGGTCCTCCCCAGCACCTTCGGGTGTTTCTTTTTCTTCTTTGCCTTAACTAGGCTGACCCTGGAGAAGGTCCAGTGACGGTGAGGAAAGACCCACTGACCACAGGGAAAGTCCTGTTGACAGTGGGAAAGACTACAACTTTGGATTCTCTCTTGAGGGCACATAAGACTGTATGGCGAAAGCTTGGCTGTGTCTGGATGGCACTGTCTTCATCTGTCCGTGGGCAGGGGTGGTTGGGTCTGTGGGGTGTGCTCGGCAGCTGGAGGGTGGTGTTTTTCGCCGGTGGGCTCTGCAGTCATGAAATACGGGCTGGTACACCCATGGGGATGCTACTTTAAGGCTGTTATGAGCTGCATCCTGTAGTCTAATTTACCTCTGTTCAGGAGCAGTTATGTCCCTTGATATCTTAATGGAGTGTCCTGCGCGTGCCCGTACCCATCGTCAACACAGCGCAGGCCTCCAAGGGTGGTACAGGACTGCTCTAAAGGCAGGTGAAGACAGTGCTTCTCTGGGTCCTCCCCACCACCTTCGGGTGTTTCTTTTTCTTCTAGGTCTGAAATTATTTGGATCCGACAAATCATTTGATTTGGAAGGGGGATCACGTTGGCGTTTCTTAACGCCTGATGGAAAACATTGGTTTCAATGGATAAATTATATATGTATGTAAGAGACTCAACAATGTAAGGTAGAGCGAGTTTGAGAAGATATGTGGGTATGTTATCAGGACCCATGGATTTTTTATTCTTTAATTGCGCTATGTGCATACCTACTTCATGTGCAGCAAGAAGGGGAATTTAATTGAGTTACTGGATCCAAGTTTTTGTTTGCAAAATGATATTAGGGAAGTCGGGGCATGTATATTCATTTGGTGCTCTATAGTCTGTGAAGCTTGAGTAAGGGTATCTGATAATGACAGAAAGTGGGTATTAAATTTGTCCGGGGTGATGTTTATGCTTGAAGTTTGTGAATTTGTACGCTTGTTGCGTACAATAGTGTTTATTGCCCTCCACATTGGCGCTGTGGATTTGCATCCGTTATCATTTGACTGAAGTAGTCTCGTTTGGCTTTTTCAACTTCGTTTGAAACAAGTTCTTCTCTGCTCTTGTATTCATCAAACAAATTTGCTGCCTTGAGTTGGTCACGTAGTACCATTTCTTGCAGCAATTCTGGAGTTAAACCACGGGTTCATCTGCGGATGCCTAACTCTTTTTTGATGTAACGGCGCGTGTTTATTTATGATGGTGAGGAATGTTTGGTACCAGAAGGACAGTGCATCATCGACGTCTGAGTAATTATAAGTTAAGTGAAATGGGAAAATGTTTAAGTCATAGAGGTATGCTGCTTCATTAAACTTTTTGAAAGAGCGGTATTGGATGGTCGTGTGTGACCTTTGGGTGGTGGTTTTGGGAACCTAAGGACCACGTGCAGAAGACTGGCCAGTGATCACTAATACCAGAATGTACCACTGAAACATCTAGTATTGCAGATTTGTTGTTAGTGTATACATGATCAATAAGAGTCGCAGTTGTTTTAGTTATTCTCGTTGGGGTTTGTACTAACTGATGGAGTGCATTAAGTGACAGTGTACTTGTCCAAGCTGGTTGTTGTTTTAACATATCAATATTTAAGTCCCCTAACAGTAGTATATTTGAATTGTTGTGACAGATCCAATCCATCATCTGTACAAAGTAGTCAAACCATTCGTATGTGGAAGATGGGTGTCTATATAAATGTCCGATTATTAATGGCGGTGTTTTGGAGTTTTTTTTTTAAATTTCAATCCAGATACATTCGACAGTATTAGTTTCAAGATCAGTTCTGCGTCGGGTAATGTTGGCAATTGATTGATGAATGTATACGGCAAGGCCAGTATGTTGGGGTTGATCACTGTCGCGTCGTTGTATTCAGGAATGATAATAAGGTTATCTGTGATGCGAGAGTCTACTTGTTTCACTTATGCCAAATACTTGTACTGGATGGGGGTGACTGTTTTAAGAGTGATGAGATTTCATGGACCTTATTAAAGAATGATAGACATTGAGATGTCCAACTGAAGTCCTGGGACAGCGGGATTATGGGAAGGCATGGGTAGTAAAGAGAACAGAGGCACAAATCGACGAGGAAGACAGTTTTCACAAAAAGACACAGAGAATTATATGTTAAAAACAAACAAACAAAACCACACACACAAAAACAAAAAACAACAGCAACAACAACAGAATACAGGCGAGAAAAGTAACGTTTGTGGATAACGCACAATAATGACAAACGCACACAAAGAAATTAAAGGCTAACTATTATGCCTAAAACAGATAACAGAATGTATCTTCAGAAAATTCAATTAGTCAGTAAAACAACAAACAACAAAAAGAGCAATGGTTGAAGCACAATGTCGAACAAATAGAAAGAAAGAAAACAAGTATTAGGCTTAAAGCAAATGAATGACGATAACACACACACACCAAAAAAAAAAAAAAAGTTTACAGCGGCGCAAATAAAGAGGATGCGATGAGTGCTATGAGCCCAATCCACTTTAGAGCAGGTTTAAAGAGTGTAGATGAAGAAAAGGCAAACAAAGCACACAAAAAAGACAAAAACAAAAACAAACAATTCAACAAACAACAACAACAACAACAACAAAGCCAAAAAGAAAAGAAAATAAAAGTTTCTCTCTCTTCTCTCTCTGCTCTCTCATCTCTCTCTCTCTCTCTCGCTCTCTCTCTCTCTCTCTCTCCTCTCTCTCTTTCTCTCTCTCTGTGATTCACGAACAGTTTTTGGCGGTGAGAAAGTGGTCCTGGTCCAATGTCAGGGGTTGGCCCAAAGTTTCTTCTCAGTCCACAAAACGACAGCACCTGCACGAGCCGCCTACCTCACTTCAAAGTTTGCATGTCAGCCTACAATGACAATCATCTTCACACGCTGGTAGATCGGAAGTGTAGCACAATAAACACAATCGATGTTCTGAGCACAAACAAAAGCAGAAATAAGTGAGTGTTCACACATCCTTAGTGTCCATGAGTAGACCATCTGATATACTTGTTCGGGAAAAACAAACAAACAAACAAACAAACTAACAAACAATAACCAATCAGAAAGGAAGGTGAAGGGATGGGGAGGGGAGGGGGGGGGGGTTGGAGTCGTGAGGGTATGGGTATTTAAACTTGTGGAACTTGTATTAAACATAGTGGAGCTTGCAAAAAAATTTGCGCTCTCACGAACGCGCGGTACGCGCGCTTGTATTCACGCGCGCGCGCGCGCGCGGCACACACACACACACACACACTATCGCACACACACACTTATACACACGCACACACGCTCACACACACACACACACACACACACACACACACACACACACACACACACACACACCCCACACACACACACCACACACACATACAGAGAGAGAGAGAGAGAGAGAGAGAGAGAGAGAGAGAGAGAG
>JAFLJL010015695.1:36918-39418 GCA_018398815.1 Conus ventricosus
GAGAATAACTAAACAACTGCGACTCTTATTGATCATGTATACACTAACAACAAATCTGCAATACTAGATTTTTTCAGTGGTACATTCTGGAAATAGTGATCACTGTCCATCTTCTGCACGTGTCCTTAAGGTCCCAAAACCACCACCCAAAGGTCACACGACCATCCAATACCGCTCTTTCAAAAAGTTAATGAAGCAGCATACCTCTATGCTTAAACATTTCCCCATTTCACTTAATTTATAATTACTCAGACGTCGATGATGCACTGTCCTTCTGGTACAAAACATTCCTCACCATCATAATAAACACGCGCCGTTACATCAAAAAGAGTTAGGCATCCGCAGATGAACCCGTGGTTAACTCCAGAATTGCTGCAAGAAATGGTACTAGGGTGACCAACTCAAGGCAGCAAATTTGTTTAAATGAATACAAAGAGCAGAGAAACTTGTTTTCAACGAAGTTGAAAAGCCAAACGAGACTACTTCAGTAAAATGATAACGGATGCCAAAATCCACAGCCCCAATGTGGGGGGCCCAATAAACACTATTGTACGCAACAAGCGTAAAAAATTCACAAAACTTCCAAGCATAAACATCCCCCCGACAAATTAATACCCATTTCTGTAAATTATCAGATCCCCTTACTCAAGCTTCACAGACTATAAGAGCACCAAATGAATTATACATCCCCGACTTCCCTAATATCATTTTGCAAACAAAAACTTGGATCCAGTAACTAAATTTAAAAATTCCCTTCTTGCTGCACATGAAGTAGGTATGCACATAGCGCAATTAAGGAATAAAAAATCCATGGGTCCTGAAAACATACCCCACATACTTCTCAAACCCGCTCTACCTTACATTGTTGATTTCTTTACATACATATATAATTTATCCATTGAAACCAATGTTTTCCATCAGGCGTTAAGAAACGCCAACGTGTCCCCCTTCCAAATCAAATGATTTTTCGGATCCAAATAAATTTTAGACCTAGAAGAAAAAGAAACACCCGAAGGTGGGGGGAGGACCAGAGAAAGCACTGTCTTCACCTGCCTTTAGAGCAGTCCTGTACCACCCTTGGAGGCCTGCGCTGTGTTGACGATGGGTACTGGCACGCGCAGGACACTCCATTAAGATTCAAGGGACATAACTGCTCTGAACAGAGGTAAATTAGACCCACAGGATGCAGCTCATAACAGCCTTAAAGTAGCATCCCATGGGTGTACCAGCCCGTAATTTCATGACTGCAAGCCCACCGGCGAAAAACACCACCCTCCAGCTGCCGAGCGCCACCCCACAGACCCAACCACCCCTGCCCACGGGCAGATGAGACAGTGCCACTCCAGACACCGCAACTTTCGCCATACAGTCTTATGTGCCCCAAGAGAGAATCCAAAGTTGTAGTCTTTCCCACTGTCAACAGACTTTCCCCGTGGTCAGTGGTCTTTCCTCACCGTCACTGGACCTTTCTCCAGGGTCAGCCTAGTTAAGGCAAAGGGAAAAAAAAGAACCCCGAAGGTGCTGGGGAGGACCCAGAGAAGCACTGTCTTCACCTGCCTTTTGAGCAGTCCTGTACCCCTTGGAGGCCTGCGCTGTGTTTACGATGGGTACTATCGTTCTATCCAAACCCTTGAAAGACACATACACACAACGTATCTCAGTTCATGGAGAAAAAAAAAACTATTTCACCCACTCCAACTGGATTCCGATCTAATCATTCTACCACACAGCATTATCACGAATGTTTGTGGCTTTCAAATATGAACAAATCACAAATGACAGGGGTTGTTTTCTTGTCTTCAAAAAGGCGTTTGATCTTGTTGATCATTCCATTCTTCTAAAATAAACTATCTGTCTACTTGAACCATACCCGACAATCTCGTTATTCCAATCATACTTGAACGATAGGACTTTAGTATGTGGTACTTAACGGCAAAACTCCGCTTCAGACTTTGTCAGACATGGAGTCCCACAGGGGTCTGTACTAGGCCCCCTACTATTTTGCATCTTCATAATGATCTACCATTGTCCGTATCAGATGAAAAGGTCACGACAGATTTATTGCTGATGACTCGTCATCCAAACGATGGTAGTGATCTACAGACAATAGAAACTTCTCTCCAGGAAAGTCTAAACGACGTGTCCGACTTGGGGTCATTCAAACTCAATGGTCATACACCCAGCCAAAACCAAATCTATGCTTTTAGCTACCCGCCAAAAAAACCAGTTGACTCCTCTTTGCCTAAAACTTCAGTTGAATGGCACTTCTATCGAGCAGGTAGCGAGCATCGTGTTTTAGGTTAACGATAGATAAAAAATTGAAATGGCAATCTCATCTTAATAACGTATCAAGGTAGTCTCAAAACACCTTTTCCTGTTATCTCAATTAAAGCGCTACGTCAACAGTAATGTGCTTAAACTTTTTTTCAATGCACACATAATGTCACGAATCAATTACGCCTCAACAGTGTGGGACGGCAGTAGTGACGTCCACAAAAAA
>JAFLJL010015695.1:41918-46719 GCA_018398815.1 Conus ventricosus
CACACACACACACCCCACACACACACACACACACACACAAAACAACACAACACACACACAAAACACACACACACACAAAACACAAAAACACACCACACCCACACCCGTCCTCACCCCCTCCCCTCTTCCCCCACCCCCCCCTCCGTGCCTTTGTCTCCCCCACCCCCACCCCACCCACCCCTCATCCCGTCGCTCCACCCACGTCCCAGCCCCTCCCCCTCCCCCTCCACTCCTATACCCCTCCCCCACCCCCATCCCACCCCACCCCCGCCCCAGTCCTAAACAGACCGTACCCCCCGTTATTTTCTACGTCTTTCCAAGTTCAGTAATCACTATTTAAGTGGGGCCAACAGACATGTATACGTGTCGTTGGAAGGCAAGGCGTAGGCGAGGGTGGTGGGTGCGGGTGGGGTTTGGTGGTGTAAAAGGGTGTAGGAGTCGGGTAGGGGTAGGGAAAAATTATATAAAGGGCAATGGTGTTTGTGTGTGTGTGTGTGTGTGGTGGTGTGGGTGTGTGTGTTGTGTGTGTGTGTTGGTCGGGGAGGGGAGAAAAGTTAGGTGAAGGAGAGAGAAGGGGGAGCGACGGAAGGATGAGAGAAGAGAGAGAGAGAGAGAGAGAGAGGAGAGAGAGAGAGAGAGAGAGAGAGAGAGGTTTTACGCAATGAAAACAGGAACAGTTTTTCAGTGTAGCTAACAAACTACGTCTGGCCACCTTTACATCGATCAAGTCTGTATAGAAATACGTTTTGTCTCCTTGTATTCATTTTATTTTCACAAACGTATCTATCTGTCTGTCTTTGACCCTGTCCGTCCGCTGCTCTGGTCTCACTGCAATTTTTCTTCCTCCTTTTCCATCCTTATCCACCTCTCTCTCTCTCTTCTATCTCTCTTTTCTCCTCTCTCTCTCTCTCTCTCTCTCTCTCTCTCTCTCCTCTCTTCTGCCCCACCCCACACACACACCCCACACCACCACACACACCCACAAAACACACACGCCGCGCGCGCGCGCGCTGCGCGCCACAACACGCACGTAGGTACTCACATGCACAAACAACCCCACTCACACACGCGCATGCACGCACACACACACGCGCGCACGCGCTCAACACACGCACAAACATATACGCAAGCACGCACGCACGCACACACACACACACACACACACCACACCCCACACACACCAACACACACACACACACACAAACACACACACACACACACACGCCCCGCACGCACACATGCAAACACAAACACACATACACACGCACGCACGCACGCATGCATGCGCACACGCACTTACACACAACACACTTTCGCACGGCATTCATGCACACAGACACAGACACATACACACATACGCGCGCACGTACTCTCTCTCTCTCACCACACACACACACACACACACACACCCACACACACACACACGCCCGCACACACACACACACACACACCACACACACACAAAACACACACACACACACCACACACACACACCACACACACACAAAACACACACACTCACATACTTGTACAACTGACTGTTCTCATCTTTTTACAGCACCTGTCACCGCGTAATTGTTTGCTTGAGGAAACAGCTGAGCCCAACACACACAACACACCACTTTACACCCCCACACACACACACACACACACACACACACACACACACACACACACACCCCCACACACACACACACATCAACCCCCAACCACACCCCAAAACACACACACACACACACACAAAACACACAACACACACACACACCACACACCACACACACACACACACACCACACAACACACACACACACACCCCACACAAAACACACACCACACACCCCACACACACACACACACAACCACACACACAACACAACGCGTACTTCACCCAACCCCCAAACCCCCCACACACACATACCTCCCACCCCCCCCCCCACCCCACCCCCACCCACACATACACACCTGTCTCGCCCATCCAAACCCCCAACACTCATCTTTACGACTACTGACCACATTTCGTTCGGACATAGTGCTAGTTTGAAAGTGGAGGAACCCAACTCCCCCCCCCCCCCCCCCCCCCCCCCCCCCCCCCCCCCGTCCGCCCTCCACACCACGCACAACACTATACCCTGCGTTCAGTGATGTGTGTAACAAGGAGCGACTGACTGATGATAGCATTTTCAAAACCACCATTGTCCCAAAAACCCCTCATCATCAATGCAACGGGCTTGGATTCGGTTATGGAGGAGGGGTGGGGGTGGGGGGGGTGGGTAGGGGTGAGAGGTAGTGGTGGAGGGGGGTGGGGGCTTTTTTGTTCGGTCGGTTTGGGGGGAAGGTAGTGTCTTTTTAATTCTTTTTTTTTTTTTTAAAAAACTTTCGTTCGCTTTTTATTTTTTCTTTTTTATGTTAGTAGTTGTGTTGGTTTTTTTTTTCCCTTTCACTCATTGATGTGATGTGTTGTTCAGTTTCTTCTTTTTTTGTTTTGTTTGTTGTTCCTTCAATCTACGTGCATTCGTTTTTGTGTTTGTATGTTTGTTTTTATCTTTACCGGTTGTGTGTATGTTCGTTTTATTTCTTTGTTGTTTTTGTTGTTGTTGTTGTCGTTGTTGTTCAGTTTAACGTTTTGTTTTTGTCGGTTTTTTTTTTTTGTTTTTTTTTTTACTAGTTGATGTTATGTTTGTTGTTGTTGCTGTTTTTGTTGTTTTTTTGTTTTTTCGGTTCTTCAGTTTAACGTGCTTTTTGATTTTTTGTTTGTTTGTTTGTTTCATTTTTGTTTCTGTAGTAGTGTATGTTTCTGGAGTAGTGTATGTTTCTGTAGTAGTGTGTAGTGTATTTCTGTAGTATGTGTAAAGTTTTGTGTAGTGTATTTCGTTTATCGTTTATCAGTTCAACCCTTTGCAGTTAAAAGTGATTTTAGACAAGAGAACAACGAAACCGCAAACAAAAGGGTAGTGAGTGCATGCATGGGTTGTGTGTGTGTGGTTTTGTGTGTGTGTGTGGTGTGGTGGGGTGTGTTGTGTGTGTGGTGTGGTGTGTGGTGTGTGTGTGTGTGTGTGTGTGTTTTGTGGGGTGTGTGTGTGTGTGTGCGTGCCCTGTGCGTGTGTGTGCGTGCCCTGCGCGCGCGGTGTCTGTGTATGCGTGCGTGTGTGTGCGCGCGCAAAAGTGTGTTTCCGCATGTTGTGTGTATGTAGGTGTATGCGTGTCTGGGTGTGTGCGGGATGCATACCTATGCCAGTGAGCGTGTCCGTGAGTGATTGACTGACCCTTCCTGCCCCATGGTCAATGATGACGTCACCGAAATGACCGACCTTACTAATGATGACGTCACGAAGTGACTGACCCTTTCCCTACCCAATGGTCAGTGAGACGTCACAGAAGTGAGTGACCCTTCCTACCCAATGGTCGTGATGACAATCACAAAAGTGACTGCCCCTTCCTCCCCAATGGTCGTGATGACGTCACAAAAAATGAGTGACCCGGCCAGGCATGTCCACCCACCATTGGTTTAAAACACCCGCCTCTCACATCAACGTTTGGCTTCGGTAAAAAAAGAGAAGAGAGAGTAGAGCGAGCGGAGGGAGAGAGCGAGAAAGAGAGCGAGAGAGGAGAGAGCGGAGAGGAGAGAGCGAGAGGAGAGAGAGGGGAGAGAGCGAGAGAGAGGAGAGCGAGAGAGAGAGAGCGAGAGAAAAGAGAGCGAGAGAGGGGAGAGAGGGGGGAGAGAGCGAGAAAGAGAGCGAGAGAGAGAGAGAGCGAGAGAGAGAGCGAGAGAGGAGAGAGAGGAGAGAGAGAGAGAGAAAAGAGAGAGAGAGAGAGGAGAGGAGAGAGAGAGAGAGAGGGGGGGGGGGGGGCCTTTTTCTTTCTCTTTTTTTTTCTTGTGTACATTTTCGTTTGCACGATTGTTTCTTTGTTATTGACTTTGTAGTTGTTGATGTTGTTGTTGTCGTTGCTTTTGTTGTTGTTCTTGTTGTTGTTTTTGTTGTTGTTGTTGTGGTGGGTGGTGGGGGTGGTTTGGGGTGGTGGTGGTGGTGGTGGGGAGTTTTGTTTTGTTTTGCCTGTTTTGGCTTGGTTTTTATGTTTTCGTTATATTTTGTCTTGTGTTCTGTATTCCTTCATGAGTATGTTCGTTCTTTTTTCTTCAATTTTACCATCTGTTCACTAAAAATTAGAGAAATAATGAAAACACTAACAACAACAACAACAAC
Source organism: Conus ventricosus (assembly GCA_018398815.1). Lineage (NCBI taxonomy): Eukaryota > Metazoa > Mollusca > Gastropoda > Neogastropoda > Conidae > Conus > Conus ventricosus. Next base: position 46,121 of record JAFLJL010015695.1, read on the forward strand.
AACAAAAAACAAAAAACCACAACAACAACAACAACAAAAACGAGAAGGTATGTTTGTATGCTTACGGTGTGTTTGTTGTGTGTATGTGGTGTGTGTGTGTGTATGTGTGTGTGTGTGTGTGTGTGTGTGTGTGTGTGTGTGTGTGTGGGGTGTGGTGTTTTGTGTGTGTGTGTGAGTGTGCGCGCAGACACGTGTGTGAGCATGCGTGTGTGTGTGTGTGTGTGTGTGTGTGTGTGTGGTGTGTGTGTGTTTTGGGTGTGTGTGTGTGTGTGTGTGTGTGTGTGTGTGTTGTGTGTTTTGAGTGTGCGCGCAGACACGTGTGTGAGATGCGTGGGGGTGTGTGTGTGTGTGTGTGTGTTTGGGGTGGGTGTGTGTGTTTTGTTTTGTAGTTTTGGGGGCGCGCGTGTTGTGTATGTGTGTTGGGATGTGTGGGTGTGTGTGTGTGTTGTCAGTGTGTGTGTTTGTGTGTGTGTGTGGTGTGTGTGTGTGTGTGTGTGTGTGTGTGTGTGTGTGTGTTGTGTGTGTGGTGTGGGGTGTTCTGTCTGCTGTCGCTGTGTGTTTTTTGTGTGTTGGGGGTGTGGGGGGGGGGTGTGTGTGTT
>JAFLJL010015696.1:0-11453 GCA_018398815.1 Conus ventricosus
TCGCTTTGCAACTAGATCTATTTATTAATTGACGGCAAAAAGTTTTCTGTTGACGCTCGTGACAGACTGGTAGACTTCAAATAGGAAATCGGCCAGCCCAGTTTTGTTGAAGTTTTTGTTTGTGAGGGAACTATCCTAAAAGAGACACAGGTGTCATCGCCCATTGTGACCCAGAATGAAAGTGAGCATGCACGGGATTTGAATATGGATGACAGCGAGTGTGTTGAATCGGCTGACGAGAAGAGAACGGGAAAACACGGATTCAAGCTCACCCGCTCTCAACGGGTCTTAACCGGTTTCGAGCGGCCGACCTTGAATCCGTGTTTTCCCGTTCTCTAACTAGTAAACTCTACAAACAAACATACTGTGTAGGATTATCCGTTTTCAATACTAATTTACTAAACTTTTCAGATTTTAGTTTTTTGTTTAATCCTGCGTTTTTCCTGATCATTTCAATAACATCATTTTCACACATACAGTCATCAAACACTAGAGTGGAAATCCCCCCTAAATTTAGAAATCATGTAAGACTTGGCCGGGAAAACTGTGTGCACAACCCAATTAGGGGGTTCGGGGAGTGTGGCAGGCAGTAACATGTACGGCGGTCCCGGTGGCTCCTGTGATACCTGTAATTAACTGACTGTAAACCGCCAAAAGGGCGAGCTGGCGGCGCTCACCTGACCAGTTAACTTGCAACATTATGGTGCAATCAGCAAAGAACATTCTTGAACACAAGACCGATTTCACCATTCTCTCGCTGACTGCCGCACGAGAAGGTTGTGTTTTATCGTGCCCGGCGTGACTACTGTGTTTTTATTGTGTTGTTATTATAACAATGGCTAACAGGTTTACCGAAGAACAGGCTTGCCCTATTCAAGATCACAAGTTTTACTTCACTAGCATGTTAGAGTATTTGTCAAAAAAAGAACTAGGCGAAGCCTGTTCTCTGCCAGCAAAACCCAAAAGAAGCATTGCTTTTTTGGAAGGAACAGAAAAGGAAAAAAGTGAACTGACTGCTTTGGAAATGCACGACTATCTTAAAGGTTTGTTGGTTAAGGAAGATGCAAGAATTGAAAATGACATTAGCGAACAAGATGTGGTTAATTATAATAAGTGTTTAACTGTTGATGAGATGCTTCCTTTTCTAAAAAGCGGTGCTATGTTGATAAAACAAAATAAAAGCAAAACAATCCATCATGCATTGATTGTTGGGCGCTGGCTTGAGACAGCTCAAGTCATGTTTAAAAAAACAAAAACGCTTCAAACATGGCGTTCATTTCTTAAGACGCAGGTGAACATGGCTGATTCGTATGCTAGAAAACTTATTCAACTTTCTGTGTGTTTTATAACTATCCTAAATTTTTACAAGCTAGGAATCAGTATAAAAAGAACTGTGTAGCAAACGTCAAACTATCATTAGACTTATGCAACTGAATAGCGATTTTCGGGGGTTCTGGCAAACAAACTAGATAGGCTAGGGAGACCTTAGTACATCTACCAGTATGGAGAGGAGTAGTGTGTAGCTAGCACTATCTCCATATAAATGCTCCAAATATACAATGACAGATGTACTACTACTGCGATTAGAGCCGCCATAAAAGCTCGGCTACAGCAGTAACTGCTGTAACTCTGCCAAAGCCAGTTGCAAGCCTGGTTGAGAAAAGAGGAGCACAGCAGCAAACTAGGTCAAACGACCCTATGTGATCACTTGACCTGCAAAGCACAGCAGCAAACTAGGTCAAGTGATCACATAGGGTCGTTTGACCTGCAAAGCTCAGCGGCAAACTAGGCCAAACGACCCTATGTGATCACTTGGCCTAGTTGATTGAGGTGCGTGCGGGATAGCACACCCACCCTACCCACCCCCACCCCACCCCGCCCCCCCCCACCCCACGCATGCACACACTCAAGTCACTTCTAAGTTCTTAACTCAAGTCACCCCCAAGTCACCCCAAGTCCTTAATTAAGTCACCCCAAGTTCTTAATTAAGTTTTTAATCAAGTTCTTAATTAAGTTCTTAATCAAGTTCACCTTTAAGTTCTTACTTAAGTCACCTCAAGTTCTTAATAAGTTCTTGATCAAGTCCCCTCAAGTTCTTACTAAAGTTACTCAAGTTCATAACTAAGTCACCCCTAATCAACCAAGTTCTTATTCAATTTAAACTTATATTATTTATTAATTTTTTTTAAGTGTTTTTTCTTTTGAAAGGGTCAAAAAAATTTTTTGTTGTTGGTGGGGCGGGCAATTTTGTGTTCGGATTTGTTTTAGGGGTTGAGATTGTTTGGACTGTTTTGGGTTTTTTTGCTGCGCTTTTTATATTTTTTAAAAACCGAAAAACCCCCCCCAACAGCACAAGGGCCCCAAAAATGAAAACAGTTTTAAGTTCAATACCCTGAAGACTTTGTGCTGTAGGCCCGAATAACTTGTTCTTGTTTGATGTTTTTAAGCAAAGTTTTCGGCGTTTTGGTTTCATTAGTTAATTTTTGTAACGTTTTTTCTTTTTTTGTTCCACTTGCAATCTTTTTCCCGCGCAAACGCGCCCAAAGGTTTTTTTACTGGTTGCTTTCTCCACTGGATTCAAAGTTTTTTGATTCTGCTGATTTTCCGGCCGGTCATTTTAAGGGAAAACAAAATCTATATGATTAAAAGTAATTAATCCATTAGCGGGACAATAATGTTCCAAATCTGAATATAGATCACATCCTAGAGAACTCTAATGACTTGTTAAAACTGGATCCTGCGTTAAATCATACATAAAGTCTTGTTCAGAATCAATAGGCGCAAATTTACTTACTAGTTTAGTGTACAAACTAAGAACCGTTTGCCCTACATTTTTTACCATTCTTGATCCCAGTTGCGCTTCATACCTGTTGTGATACTTTACAATGTCTTGTGGCGACATCTGTTGAATTTGTTCTATGCTGAATTCTTTTTCCGAGGAACTGTTTGTTTCCCACATGCTGCCAAAGAATACAGCCTTTCCTTTTTGGGCATAATAGCTGGACATCAACTTGATCATTTGTAATCATAAGTTCAGGAAGGTTTAGGCTGCCCTGTATAGATCGTCGCCGTTCATGTTTTTATTAATTATAATTATTTTATTTTTAAAAATGAGCACCGAAAAAACTGTTACCAACCTTGTATACCATTCTGCTGTTATTGGGGGTCTAAGTGTAGGATACACAATGCTTGGTAAAAGCCTGTTAAAAAAAAAACCGGCAGATCTTGGCAAACTAGACTTTGAAGACTCGGCAAAGCTAATTGCTGTTATAGCAGCTTCATTCGCTACGAAAGATTTTCTAGTTAAGCAAGGAATAATTCCTGACAGTATCAATATGTAAAATTAAAAAATACATTTATAAAAATGGCTTCACTCGTAATGATGATAGGCGGTGCTGTGGTTAATGCGCTTGCTTTTAGCGGAAGTAATTACGCGTTTAGTAAACTACGGGATGACGGCGAGAGAAGAAGACATAACAAAGCTATGGAGCAACTAGCCGCCGCACAAGATAACTATGAAAAGCAGAGAATTGAGCAGTTAGATTTTATTAATAACAAACTGAAAAAACAGGGACATGCGGCTTACACATTTAAAGACGTTGATCAAGCAATAAAAGAATATTATCTTGTAACAGGCAAACCAATCGAGACATTGCCCCCACCAAAATTCAGCGACTTTTATCAGCCATCAGAAAAACAAAAGATGCAAGAAATCGTGTTTATTGTCTTTGGCATGACCGTTGTGTATTTTGTTGCGCTATATTAGCTGAATAAAAATGGACAAATCTATTATTCGCCAAAAGGATATTGGGAAGGGAATCACGGCAATTAAAAAGCTAAGCCAAGCAGCGGGAGTTTGGTGAACAAACAGCAAAGGAATGGTTATCTAAACAAGCGATTTGGCAAATTATTTACCTGCGCCTAGACGAATACAGAGACCACACTTTGTGAATACAATACCCAAACGACACCATCAAATGGACCTTCTATATTTACCCCCTGATACGATTAGACGAAAAAGATTTAAGTACGCACTCACAGTCATTGACATAGCTTCAAGATATAAAGATGCGGAACCATTAACACAAAAGAGTGCTTCTGCTGTTGCTGTTGCCATACAACTAATATACCAACGAGGCCCGCTAACTATCCTCGCATGATTCAAGTCGATGATGGAAAAGAATTTAAAGGACAAGTGAATCAATTATTGTTAAAACATAGAGTTACCATTAAAAGAGGCATCCCAGGAGTTCACAGATCACAGGCTTTAGTTGAAAACTTTAACAAACAGTTATCTGAAAGACTTTTTTCCTACCAGTATCACAGAGAGCTGATTGACAATTCTCGCAACACAGAATGGGTTAGAAGACTGCCCTCAGTTTTGCGCGCAATGAATAATGAAGAATTTAAAGGGCTAAAACCAGTACAAGCAATCAAAAGAAAAACAATAAATGTTGTTGAAGGAGACGCCAGTTCATCCGGCAAACTATTACCGTTTGGTTTAAAAGTAAGATACCTTTATTTACCGGGGGAAGCAGAGGGGACACTCGCATCAGGGCAACAGATCCAGTTTGGAGTGTTGATCCATATGAAATAAAAAGAATTGTAAAAATGAATCCGCCCGTGTATTATTTACGAGAAACTGACACAACAAAACAACCAGCCCCCCAAAGATCTTTTGTGAAGGAAGAACTGCAGATAATCCCGCAAGATACAGTTCCAGTGTCTTAATTAATTTTTAATTTACATAAATATATTTGAGTCTAAAATGGAAGCTCAGAAGGAAGCACAGAACGAAACAAGAATGATAAAGGAAGAGACCGTAGAATTGATACGGGAATCATATGCTATGAGTTCTATTATTAAGGAAACATTTACGTGGATTCATCGGCACATGCTAAAACATCCAGATCACCTACAGCCCAAAATCCCAGATTTTGATTATCAAATATGGGGAAAAGAATATCTTGAAATAATAAAAAAAATTCGAGCACATCAAGCAAACATGAAAAATAATTTGGCTGAATTGGATAATGATATGATTGAGCTTTTAACAAAATTTGAGGAAAAATATAACATAAATGGGTTTATAACAAAACTTGAGGAAGATATATAATTATGCCGTTCTCCAGTGCCCAATTGCATATGAAAACTCTGGATTAACAAATACTCGTTTTGTGTTTGTTCTATCTAATGACTTCTTTGTTACAACAGTTGTGTTGATCTCATGTAGATTAGATCGTAGTTTTACGTTGTCATGATGAAAAGTATGTTTATTGAACAATGCTTCTTTGTAGTTGTCATGTGATATGTTTGACTGCACAACACTGCGAGATATTCCCTTTGCTTTTTTGATAGGTTTTTTTTGGCTCGAAAGACTGTACATTTTCGACCTTAAACCAATAAACTCCTTAATCACCCCTCCAGATAATTCATCCTTCATCTTTCCTAAAACCTTCTTATTAACGGATGAATGTAAAGGCGAATCTTTAGGGTAATCAGATGTATCATACCATCCTGCATGCCCTTTAGCTACTTCTAATTCCATGTCTTTATAGATGTCTTCAGTAGGGATATCTATAACAAAACTATCTGTATCTGTGTAAAGTACTCTGGACTCTGGATACAAGGGTTTAAAGTAGTCATAAAGAAATTCTAACATTAAAAGCTTTGATAATTCTAAAACGGTAAACCCAATAAATACAGGTTTGTCCAATTTGACTTTCTTTTTTTTCATCATTATGCCAAAAAGGTGATCATGAAATCTTCTAAAGTCCTGATAATTAGGTTTTGAAGTCAGCTTAATTGCTTCGTTCTCTTTGGTGACCAATCTGACATCTTTACGCTTGTGGGGATTCTCCATAGTCTTTCCAAAACAGCTGTTGTTCATCAGCTTGAAAAAGTCTTTTTCTGAAGCATCTGTGGATTTAGTTCTAAGATCAGTGTTCTTCATGATGTATGGTTTCATGAACTGTTCTTGATCAAAAGCAATTATACGATGAACAGCTGTCAACTTCAAACCATGTCTTAAATAAAATTGTAGAAGTCTGTAATGACAGACATAATTTTTTTTGTCACGAAGATTAGGCACAAGTTTAGGCGGCTCTGTTTTTGCCATCTTTAGACTTTCTGCTGCTAATGGGTAGTCATTATGTAGGTCATGGAGTTCATGAGGATATTCTAAGTCAACTTCTAGAATAAGACCTCTTTTACGATCAGCTGTAAGAGCATGCAGTTGTTCTACAAATTCTTGAATGTTTTTTAATACCGTCAGTGTACATTTTAAAGTTACGTAATGGAAGTGATTGCGCCAACCCCAAACCCATACAGTTTGTTTTGCATCAAATCCTGAGATAGTTAGATCTTTTACTCGGATCAAAACATCTAGGATTTGTTGTTTGCTTTACAGAATGATCACCCCATACAAATTTCCTCCACCAAAATCCGTTTTAAATAAATTGTCTTTGGTAAATCTGACAAAAATCAATCTTTACCATACTTTAAGAAAGCGTCCCAACCATCCGGGGGGCCAGAAAGTAAGCGCCGGAATCCGGCATAATGTTTCATGCAGGTCTTTCTGAAATTTTTTCAAAACTCCCCCAAAACAAACATCTCGGCCTTTAAGACATCATGATAGTCTCCCATTTTTTTTACAATCTAACTTCGCCACCATTTGGCATGTGGAAATCGAATCACTAATCCCCTTTTCCTCTGAACGAAAAAAACGCGTTTTTAGGCAAGTGAATCTTCAACAAACCTTTCCCAACTGTTCAGTACCATAAGGGTAAACCCCCTTTTCAAAAAAGAGTTGGGTCAAAAATTTTTCTGTTTTTGGGCAGGCCTTTAAGGGACATGCCAGTGCTCTAATGATCCCATCAGGCTGCATGAGTCATAAAAAGACATGTTATTTAAAGTGAACCTGTACTTTTCTGATGACGGCAAGCTGTTATCCGAAGGCTCCTACTGCTTTCATTATAAGATGAGAGTCAAAACCTCGCAAGTTATGAAAGAAGATGGCAGCTTCCATGTTTTGGGATCAAACTTTAGTTGAAGTTTGCATTTACGTGTGCTGCCCTCGAACTTTCCCCAATTGATCAGGGCCCTTTCTCCCGGTTTGGCTTCCTCGCGTTAGACATTAGTTCTAAACCGCAAACCCAACAATTTGGCTGAGTCATACTGTTTGGTCTTCACGTCTTTATTTTTTAGATAATTTTAGATTATTAGAACAGTTTTACGACTTTGTGCAGCGTTTTAAGAAGTATCGCAGATTAGGTCCTCTATTAACCCGGGTTTTGAAGGGCGCCATCCGACCTGACAACAATAAAGGCAAATGGCAAATCTGATGTTTACTCAAAAAGGGGCTGTTTTTAGGAATTTTTCTGGGGCGTCGGCCTTCAAAGGAACAAAAGCACCCCGAAGTTGCGAAACAACGTAGGGGACCTTTTTGCAGCCGTTTCCATTCTTAAAACTAATTTTTAGATCCGGGTGGGGCGAAATTTAGTTCTTAAAAAACATCAACGGGGGCTGATACAATTTTCCCTTAATTTCACTCGCGCTTGAACAAGGGAAATTCTTTTTAAAACATTTTCACAGAATTTTTGTTTATTTTTTTGTTTTGAAGTAGCCGCATTAGCTACTCATTCTCGTTTTTAATGTTTTTCGGACCCTGTTGGCGAAAACACAAGTAATCAACATGCTTTTTTGCTTTCGCCAATCAGGATGTTTTACATTAAAGGGGTTGGGTTTGTTTCCTCCCCCCATTGTAGTAACAGTTTTTGGTTTTGTTTTGTTCTTCCTGCAATTTTGCCCCCCTAACAGAAAGGGAACCACAATAAACTTTTGTGAATTCTATTTTAGACGCTTTTGGCGTTTTTGGGATGATGATTTTAAAAAAAATAAAAAAAAATTGTTGTTTTTTTTTAAATTTTTTTGGACTAATGCGGGGGCAGGGGAATGTAAGCTTGCCTACAATCGTGCAACTTAGACTGTTTAATCGATCTCAAGTTTTTTCGCCCTTGCCCAACCAAGCCCTCATTTTAGCTTCTTCAGGGGCCGCACAAACGTCAAGCATTGTCTCCCCAAACCCACTTTAAAGTCATTAGAAAAGAATCCCTGTTTTGAGTCGAGACCCAGACTTCAGATTTTTTTCATTTTTTTATATACATTAAAACAGCTAACATTATTTTAACTGGGGGGTCATTTTTTTTTTTACCTGGAACTTGAGAAATTGCATTACAACACTTGCCTGTACTTTGTTGGATCAATGCTTCTAGATTAATATCTTTAAAAACCTTGACAAACGCCTCCCTTTAAAAGCTTCCCTTCAAAAAATTCGCCGGTCCTCATAAATCTTATCCATGTTAAATTTTTCTTTTTTAACTAAAAATATTTTTTTAAAATTTTAAAAAAAAAACTAATCAAATCAATATCAACGTCTTTTTGTGCTTGGACCATAAACTAAATATAAAACCCTTCGATGTTTTTACGTGGCTGTTTAGAACGATTTTAAAATGTCTCTTTATTTTTTTTTAAACTTTCCCTTTTTTTATCTTTTGGGTGTCGGGCTTTTTGGAAAAACTTGCCCTTGTTTTTTTTTGAAGATAAAACTTTGTCTTTTGTATCATCGAAACGGCCCAAACGCCTAAAATTTTTCATCCGTGATTTTTAGTCAGCTAGCCTTTATTTTTTCAGTTGAACGAACAAGTTTTGCTGTTATTTGTTGAACCATACTTGTCTTTTGGGGTTTAGTTTTTAATTTTTTGCCAGCACACTTACAGCAAAAGAACACACACCGAGAGTAAAGAAAAACCTCCTAGAGGAAAGCTGCGGGGGGAAAAAACACCGTTGCTAAAGGCCACCTCTTCCTGCAAAAATGCCCCTTATAGTTGATGCTCCATATTTAACATTGTAACAGCATTAAAGGCAGCAGAATACCTTCTTTGGTTTTTCTGATTTTGAAAGTCTTGCCAGTTTTTGTTGCATTTGGTAATTTTTTTTAATCAAAGGGTTTTTTTTTTCAGGGGGTTTTTACTATCCCTTCTTTAGGGGGATCTGGGTCCGTAGGCCCCTTTGGATAAAAAGGAACAGACTGCTTTTTTTTTAAATAAAAAAAAAATTTTTGTATGTAATCTTTTAATCTGTTATCTTTAAAAATTCACTGCGCAAATATTAAAAAAAAAAATGACTTAACGGTTTATCCCATCTTTTCTTATCAATTTGAATGTTTATTCCTCTTTAACAGTTCTCCCCTTCCCGCAACTGATTACCCTGTTGACCTTAGGGCAATCCCCCCAAACCGATTTTGTGTTAAAAAATCACAAGCCAACATTGTGAAGGTGTAGTCTTTAGACCAAGGTCTACTGTCGGTTTCTACACCTCCCCCCCCCAAACAAATTTTTTTATTTCGTCAAAATCGAAAGGTTAACCCCAGCTAGATTTGGGTTGGGCAAACCCCCAAACGAACTTGACTTTCGTTATTTTTGGGTTAATAAACTTTTTTACTTCCCCCTTTTGAATGGTTCTTTTATCTTCACACAGCAATAAAAACCTTTAAGCGATCTTCTCGGCACAAAACAAAAAAATTCCTAAGTGTCTGCCCTGCTTCTGGATAGTTGTATAAGAACACTCTTTCGTAAAATATTGCAATTTTTACTGGTAGTTCTCAACTGCCTTTTTTAAAATTAGGGTTGCTAACAACGTCAAAATCTAAAAAAGATTCAGAAAATGCTTACTTTTCTTCGGTGTCGATGACGATAACACGTTGTAATCTTAAAGAAAAGTTTGTTCATAGACAATCGCTTTTTTGCCCTTTAAAGAGGCCATGCGCACTTAACAACTCAAAATCTAAAGGGAAAAAAAAAGCATTTTTCCCTAAGCAAAATTTACCGCTACATCTTTTTGCCGTCTTTTAAAATCGCGGGCCCATTCTATGTTTAGGCTTCTTTATTTTCATTTCCCTTTAAAAGCAAGACGGCCCTTTCATTCCCTTAACCAAGATCAAATAGGTTTTAAAAAAAGTCTGCTCGGCAAAGAAAATATTTCCCGCCCCTCAAGTTTTATAAAATTTTTTTTAAAAATTGCCCGCCCCAGATTCGGACAACGTCCCGTTTGGGTCTGTTGGTTCAGTTCTATTTTTGAAAGTAAGTTCGCAGACCGGGACAACACTTCATCTCCCCTAGGGGCCGGAAATTTACGAAGAATTTGATCGCATCATAGAATGGATTATTGGGAAACCCTAAAATTCCGTTATTTCCCTTCACCCAAAGGGGTCTTTCATCTTCTAGCGGGTCAAGAATTGAACCATATCTTGTGACATTTTTTTTTAACAAAATAAAAAGTTAATTATTTAAAAACATGGCAGGAATTGAAGATGTAATTTGATGTTTGATCTGGAGACACATGAGGAAATGGGTCCTTTTAACAGCATCGCTCAACGCCCAATGTGCATAAATAACAAACCTAAGGCAGATCTTTTTCCAAAGTTAGGCCTAGAACCCCCGAATTAAAGCCCCTGGTGATTTTTTAATTTCAAAAAAAACCATTTTTATGGAAAAATGATCAAGGACAACGTGTTCCGCTTTCAAAAAACAACCCACAAAGTTTGTAAGCAAATACAATTAAACAAAGACTAAAGTTGGCGATCGAAATCGCCTTGGCCTTGTTAGCCAAAATTAAGGGGGAGGGGTTCAAACTTCAAAACACACTCAAGACTCCCCAAAAGATACCAAAAACAAAAAAGGAACTTTAAAAATTTTAAATCGACAGCGGACAAAATAAAAGAAGCAGAAACCATTTTTCAGAAAAAACAGCATTTAAAACAACCCGACCGCCGTTACCCAGCAAGAAAAACACCCCCAATCTTCTTTAAGAACCACCAAGGCGAATTAAAAAAAAAAACTTAGCAAAATGGGTGAAGTAGATGAGCAATAAAAAGAGAAAAAAAAAACTTGTTGAGGCTGATACGCCAACTTAGGGGGTGAATTTAAAAAAAGAAAACCAAAAAACAAAAGAACTTGAAGAAGAAAGACGGGAAACAAAAGCGGTGTCTAAGCCCAGAAAAAATTAGATCTAAGCGACCAGAATAAGAAAACTTCAAAAAATTTTACATGAAAACTCAAAACACAAACGAAACAACGCTTTTAAGAGCAAGGAGCACATTGGGGAAGCGTTATAACGGCCCTTAAAATTTTTAATAAGTACACGGTGTGGCTATTACAGGGGGGGTGGTCAAAGCCCAGTGCCCCCCGCCCCGCCACCATCACCGCCTGATAAAAAATTCCAAATTTTGGGGTTTTTTAAAAAAAAAACAGCCTTGGAAAAATTTTTGCGGGTTTATAAAAAAATAAGCCGGGGTTTTTTAAACTAATTTTTAAAAAAAAACCAAAACCTTTAACCCGGGACATTATTATTTTTTTTTTTTCGGGTTTTTCAAAGCCCAAAAAAGGGCTTTAAAA
>JAFLJL010015697.1:0-42852 GCA_018398815.1 Conus ventricosus
CATCAAACAATGCTCATGTCTAAAAATTCAATTTAATATTCATTGTTCTCAAAAGTTCTTACAATCTTTAACAGATTCACTGAGTTCGGCAGCCATTTTTAATCTAAAATAAAAAATAAATAAATAAAATGAATCTGCAAAAACATTTATTTTTCGTTAATTTCATTACCCACACACGCTCAATAACACCGCTTATAGCGCGCACACACACACACACACACACACACACACACACACACACACACACACACACACACACATGTCGGGGGTAGAGAAGCAAAAATCAATAACTACCTGCCGGCTTCTACCTAACGCTGACGTTTATGCCCTTCACTGGGACTGCGATGAGAACCAGAACTCATTGTCAAATTTTGTAAACGAAGATATTTCTTAAGTAACGCAATCTACCGCGTCTCTGTTGCCCTTACTTCTTTTGTAAGATTCTGTAGTCCACCCATGTCTAGCAACTCAATTTTATTATCCCAATTTATATTTGCACATGAGCACTTACAAATGTTGTTTCGATTTCATCAAGTTATTGTATTCACTAAGGTTAGCACATGCGTACTCACAAATGTTGTTTCGATTTCATCATGTTAATGAGGTTAGCACATGCGCAGTGAGATTTTCTGTCACGCTATTTCCGGCGAAGAAAATTTTCAGAAAGAGAATTAGGTCAACTCAATTGCGAAAAATGTTTTAACAGGAAATACAGTGACAACTTTTGTGAGTGCGCATGTCCATCTGAAGCAGACGACAACTCTGGGCCTGCGATCAATACTAGCTCAGCCGCCTGTGTAAGCCACTGGCAAGTGAATCAACGGTGGTGGGGCGCAATCAATATTAGACGGGCCGCTGATTCTTGTCGGCCGATCATTCAGTCTGGGGCGGTTAAGTCTGTAAACCATTTTAGCTTATTTTGGTTTTAACTGATCGTGTGTTTGTTTTTCAATGTTCTGTTTAATTGCATCAGTGTCTACCTGTCGTGAAGTAAACGTCTTTCTCCACTCCTTTTGAAGTTCAATTTTTTGTCGCCTATAATCCTCACCGTCAGCCATAAGCTTCTGAAATTCTAACGTCCGTAATGTTTTCATCCTGTAGTGATTTGCTTATTCTTAATCTTAATGAACAAAGTTTTGCTGATGCTAGGGTCACAATGGCAGTATGCTTTTGTAATTTAGGAGTTAATTTTTTTAAAACAGCGCTTACAATCATAGAACACGGCGCCTAAACCTAAACCAAGGCCCCCTAATGCTAAAGAGGCTGGTGCCCCAACACCGCTGGCTAGAACGGCAACGCTAGACCCGGCGCTTATGCTAGCTACAGCCGATGAGCCAGTAATTACACAAGAAAGAGTATTTAAAGCTTTAGCATATTTCTTTCTAGTAACCCTATACTTATCCAAGTCGCTTTCTATTTCCTTTTTGAAGTTCAGTTATTTGCTTTAACCTAAACTGTTGAAACATGCATTTTTAAATAAGATTTTTTTAAATTAATCTTGCACATATCTTCTTATTAATCCTTCTGGCAGCACTTCATTAACAGAGTAAAACGTAATAAAATCAACATACTTAATGAGAATAAAGTCAAGTACTGTTAGTTTGTCTTTGTCAACCATCACAGTAACCTTGTCAGATGATACATGGGTGTTTATTTTGTCTCCGTTTTTAGTAATTGCAATACCGAGCTTAAGAGGAGCATCCAAGTTTTCAGCCTTTATTTGTATGCCTCTAATTAACGTATGTTCTGGCAAACTAGATCGCCCTCCCTCGAGTAATAAATAAGCGAAAAATCATTGTCATTTGCCTAGGTAGTGGCAGTATCTTTGGAGTAAATTCTAAGCCGACAGTGTCGCCCGCAACATCAGCTAAGGACTTCTTTCGCTGTAGCATATATTCAGAACCCTGCCAAGTTATTTCAATCTGTTTTTTCTGTTGCGTTCCTGGAACTAGGCTAACAAGAACAGGCCCTGCATTTAAGGCTTTTCTAAAATTGTTCTTCTTATCAAAGTATACATGGGGGGTTTCGTAGTTCAAACTTTAAATTCCAAGCAACTTCAGGAAGCAACGCCCAAGCATTCTCTCTTTTATGAAGTTTGTATTCATATTTGCCAAAATCGTTTGCCCTTAAATTTCTTATCTCTTCTAGGGTAGGATATTGCTGCCGTTTTTTGTCTTCAATTTCTGTTCGTTTATAAACCCCATCATCTGTGTACTCAAATCCATAAACATTTCCTGGCACTCCTATTAGATCAAACTCGTTTGTGTCTGCTAGGTCTTTTAACTCTACTGCAACGCATTTAGGGGCTAGCTCCACTTTTGATTCTGGCCCTCGAGACATTCTTTTTATGATATAAAAATTATAATAAATAAATTGTTATAAGCAATCAATAATAACAATCTACAATAAACAATCTACAATAAACAAACGTATTGAACTGGGGGGTCAGTCCGTAAGCATAGCTTAGCGTGCTTAGATTTTCTAACTGCTCTTTTATTTTTTTTAGCTCATCTTTGTCCCTTATTAATAATTTTCACTTAAACATTCTTCAAAAACTATCTTTGTCCTTAGTGTAAAATAATACAAACCGATTTTAACTGCGATCTAAAGTCTTTTAAGACAGCATTATATTTCTGAGTTAAGAGCCACACAGAAACTAAGGCGTGGCGTCCACTAAAGGCTAGCTTTGACAGAGCTTTTCTTTTTTTAACAATGTCTCGTTGAGCCGAACAGTCATCAATAATAAACAGTGTTTCAGTTCCCTCAAATAGTCTATAGTAATGTTCTAAACAGTCGCTCAGTTTGTCCGCTAGGATCAACTAAAAATATATTATCGTCTGTCCAAATAAACTTTCCTTTCTTTGTAAGACTTGTTGTGCTTAATGGTTGTGCAGAATATAACAATGTGCTCGTAATGAAACCTGTATATTGTTTGTAACAAATCAAGTACGAAAGCAGTTTTCCCACACCCTGTAATCCCGCAGATAAGAGAACAGTGTGGATCTTTAGGAAGAAACTTCAAAAATATCCATCCGTTTTTTATTAGAATATTTCTTCTACATTTTATAGTGTTAGTTCTTTCCTATTCTGTTAATATTTATCTTTTTCTTTCATAGCGCTTGTTCTGTTCCACCTTTCTATTCTGTCTAAGTAATATTTCCCTTCTCGCCTTCCCCCCCCCCCCCCCCCCCCCTTTTCCACTTGCATTTTACCTGTCGCTTGCCTTAAATGGACTAGCGTACAGAGCAGTCCATTTTAGTGCCACTGACCAATCAGCTTTGCCTTCACGTAGGCTGGCTGGCTGCGCGTTGCGCCTAGTGCAACTGGGCAGTGTGTGCAGATCCGCTCAAGAGAGAGGGTGTGTGTTTCATTTAACATCCACCTGAGGAGGATTGTGAACTTTCGTTTAGTTCCGTCTTGCAGTTTTTCACCTGCTGTACCTCAAATTGTCTCAATGGCATCTCTGGCTAGAAGAGCCAAGAACCCCGCGGTGTAACTTCAGCTACACTCACCGGATCCGTTGGACAGTCTGGGACCGAAGTCAGGAGGGGCTTTTTCACTGGTCCAGGCTGCCATCATCTGTCACTCCAGGAAGGTGACAGTGCACACCTACCCGCGCAGCGCTTTCACTGCTGACCTGAGCCAGCGCGCGCTGAGGGCTCGCCCTCCTGTACCTCAGGGACGCAGCCGGAAGTGCCCCTTGCTCTTTCACCTTGGGGGGCGAGGCTGTCCAGTCCATTGTGTTTTCCCCACTCTTCTCTCAGCGATCACCAGCATAGAGAGTGGGGGAAGATGCTTCCAGCAACCCATCGGTTAACGTCGCTTCTGCTTCGCCACCCATGCCTAGAGTTGGAGACGTCATGAGTCATTTGCCGAATGTGATAATTTTATGTTTCCCCAAACCGCAATAAACCCTTTTGAGCAGTTGCCGTTTTTGTGGGCCGCCCGGAATGGTGATCGCCCTTCTTTTTAGCCATCGAATGTGAAATTTCATTTTTTTGGTCACGGGGTCTTTTACCAACAGGGGTTAGTCAACGATGTTTTAAATCAACATGTTTGGGTCGCGCGTGTGTTAACCACCTTAAAACATTTGGGCCCGAAAAAGTATGACTCATTTGGGCATCACGAGGTGAACTGTGCGGGGTTTTTTCTTCTTAACCCCCCATATTTTTTTTTTTTAAAGGGGTTTCTTGCCCAAAGACTGGGGGTGCCGAACCCCCAATTTGGGTCGGTTTCGGGTTTTTGGGCAAAAAGAGACAGAGGGGGGGTTTGGGGAGAGGGGGTTCTATTGATACTCCGGGGGTTTTTTTGTAGTGATTTTTTGGGGTCATTTAAAAGGGTGCGAGTGCACCCTTTTTTTGACCACAGGTGGGGAAACCCCACCCAGGGGTTTGGTTTCCTATTGGGGTTATTTTAGTGTTTTTTTGGGGTCAGGGTTTTGCACATTTTTATATTTTTTTCTCTTATGTCCCAAAACCCTTTTCCCTTTTGGTTTTTTTCCATTTTTTTAACAATCCGTTTTTTTCCCCCTTCCTTCACTTTCTTCCGGGAAATTTGGTTTTTTGGGAAAAAGGGGTTTTGGTTGATTTTTGGGGGCAATATTGCGTGGACCCGTTTTGGAAAAAAATTTTTAAGGAACCTTTTTCTTTGTCATATTTGCGGGGCGGCTGCGAGGGGGGGACTAAAAAGGGTTTCGCAATCCCTTTTCCCCACTGGGGAAATTACATTGGGGGATGGGGGGTACCTTTTAAAAAGGGAGGGTTAGGGGTTTGGGGGGAGGGGTTCCCGTCTTGTTTTGGGGTCTTTGGGTTGAAAAGGGGGTGTTAGTGGTGGAGGGGGGAGGGTGGGAGTACGGGGGGCAACCGGGGGCCCCCTTCCCAACAGCAGGTTTAAAGGGGATGGGCCCAACGGTTTTTCCTCCCCCGGGGGGAGCGCACGGGGGGCAACCCTCGGGAGGGATTTTCTCTTTTCCCCCCCCCCCCCCTTTTTCCCTTTTTTTTTTCCCTTCCTTCATTTTTTTTTTTACTTTTTCCCCCCCCGGTTTTTTGGTTGGGTGTGGGGAAATTTCCCTTTGGGCCGAGTTGGGGAGGGAGTCGTAAACCGACAGGGGGCTCACCCCCCCCCAAGCAACCAACCTTCCCCCCTGAAGCCCTTGGGCCCAACTTTAGCTCCGTCTTTTTGTTTCCCCTAGACCCGGGGGGCCATCCATTAAACCCGAAAACCTGGGTCGTCACTCCAAATTTTGGCACCTCACGGGTCCCTTTTTTTCCCCGGTCCCATTTCAACGCCGGGGGTGTCCCTGCTTACCCCTCCCTTCCATGTTTCATAACGGCGGGAAAACCCTTTCGGGGCCGGGCAGCTTAAATGAAACCCGGGAGGATTGGGTCCCGGGACTCCCCCCTGGGGCCCCTTACTCTAAAAGAAACTTCCGCATTTGTCCCTCCGGGAAAAGGGATCCCGGGCGAGGATCCCTTTAAAAGATTGGGGCCTTGCGGCGTGAGGTTTCCTGGGGCAGAAGCGAAACAAGAGCCATTAGGAAGGGGGGAGGCAGCCCCGTAGAGAGGATTTGGGCACGAAGGAGGGGAAACTCGAGAGACAAAACTTTAAGAGAAAAGGGGTTCATAGACGGGAAGAGCAAAGGAAGAAAGTCTCAGGAGGGGAAAACTACGGGGGGAGGAATTGAGTTTGCGAAAAACAAGAGCTGGCAGCAATACGGGGCAGGGAAGCAATTTGGACTTTTGGAGGGAGGTGGGCAACGCGGGTTTTCCCCTAAAAAATTTTAAAAGGGGGGACCCTTGTGATAAACCATACTGACTTTGGACACCTAATTGGCACATTTCGAGGGGGTTGCCCCGGGCCAACGGAGGGCCCAAAAGGAAAATTCGGGGGGGTGGGAATTTGGGGCACCCACCTTCGGGGGAAAGGGCACGAAAGGTTTTTGGGTCGGGGTTGGCCCCCGGGAACAGCAAACCGACATGAAAACCCTTAAGAACCCACTCTTGGGGGAGTATAAAAAACTCCTAAAGGTTCTATCCGTAATTTTCCGGGGAACTCGAAAACGGGCCCGCCCCAAAACCCTCAAGCATTTCCCCCGCACGCGTCAAACTGGGGCGGGGGGAAAGGCGGGGGGGATTTTCCCCCGTTACATTTAAAAGGGCGGAGGATTTGATTTTAAAGGGGAGCAGTTAGTGGGGAAACCTTCCCCCCCAAACAGCCCCTTTGGGTTTTTGAGAAGAAACCCAAGACAGCAGAAGGGCCGGGGAGTTAGCCTTTTGCACCTCGAGGCCCAAAAAGGGGGAAACCAAACTGTGTAACCCTGGACAGCCGTTCATTAAATAACCAGCGACGAAGTGGTGGGGGGGTGCCCTCACCAAAAGAAAAACCGAAGGTTTCCCCGTGGGGTCATTCCGTTTCCCGGTAAAGCCGAAGGCACGGGGCCCAAAACCCGCTACAAACCCCCGCTACCAACCACGCCATTCAGGAACGGGGGGGCCACCCCCCCTGTTTTTCGGTTTTTGATGGGGTAGGCATTTAAAGGGAGGGGTTTTCTGAAGAAAACCCAAACTAGAGCTTTTGGGGGCAACTCCCCACCAAATGTGAAAGAAATTACCAGAAAGTTTCCCGGGGTCACTCGGCAGATGCCAAGGGGGAAACCATTTTTTTCCCATAGGGAAGTGCAGAGTCCCCAAAGGCCAAACTGCAAAAAAACTTTCCGGGGATTTTGGGGGGGGACAATTTTTTTTGGCAAACCAAGTTTTTTGGCGGCTTCGGACTTTCACAGGGAATTTCGCGGAAATGGGAAAAGGGCAGAATTTTTGGGGTTTTTCCGGCAAGTACCCTAAATGCCCGTGGGTTTTTCGGGGTCCATCACCCTTTTGTGAAGAGGATCCCCTAACCCTAAAGAAAGGATCAGACCGGATTCTTTATTTGGGGTTCCAAAAAGGTTTTTAACTCCCAGAACGGCGATTGGCTTGGAAGTTCCCTATATCCCGCGCGAACTTTTTAGCGGGATTTCAGACCGAGGGGCAGAAAAAAGGGAAAAGCCAGACCCGTCAAAAAACCCGGGTTTCCCGGGGGTAGACATCTTTTGGCAGAAGGCCGACAGGAGACGAAACCAAACTTCAGGCCGGGAAAAACCCCACCCCTTTGCAACGGCTAGGGATTTAGCGCCCACAAGGCCGGGGAAAGGACCCAGAGAGGGAAACCCAGGGAATTCTTTCCCCCTTTGCCAAAGGGAAAAAATTTAAAGAGTCTTCAAAGGATGGAGAGGTACACGCCGGTGTGTTGCCACGAAATTTTTGCACAAGACTGTGCTACCGATTGCCATGCCCCTCCCCAAAGGGGGGCATCTGGGAGCCAAGAAGACTAGGGCCCCAATTTGGTGTCCCCTTTTTTTGGCCCCGGGTTGTGTGGCAAAGGTTTTTTGGGGGATACTGCCCTCTTTTGTACAGTGCCAGAAAGTTTACTCCAAAGGAAGAGTCCCCAAAAACTCCGTTTTTGGGGGTTTTCCGTTGACTGAAACTCCATTTGAGAAGGTTGGGGTGGGCCTTGTTGGACCGATTAAGCCAGCCGCAGACAGTGGAGCTCGTTACATCCTGGTCCAGGTCGACTTTGCGACACGCTACCCCGAAGCAGTTCCGCTCAAGAACGTTGAGGCAGAAACAGTCGCTGAAGCTCTCTGGACAATGTGGACCAGACTGGGAGTTCCTCGAGAGGTGCTTTCGGATCAAGGGGGACAGTTCACAGGCAGGATCATGGCGGAGGTACAGCGATTGCTCGCGATCAAGGGACGCACGACAACGCCTTACCATGCCCAGTGCAATGGGATGGTTGAGAGGTTTAATGGAACCCTGAAGACCATGCTCCGGAAAATGTGCACGGAGGATCGGCGGACCTGGGATCGGTACATTCCTGCATTGCTCTTCGCCTACCGAGAAGTTCCCCATGAGAGCACTGGGTTTTCCCCGTTTGAACTACTCTATGGAAGGACAGTTCGTGGGCCTATGGCCATCTTGAGAGATCTGTGGACGAAGGAGCAGCAGCCAGACAGGAAGTTCCCGCAGGGAAATATGTCTTCGACCTTCGCAATAAGATCGAGCAAACTTGCAGGATAGCTCAAGAGAGCTTAGGCAAGGAAGGGGAGAGGCAGAAGAAGTTCTTCGACCGCCGTGCGAAGCGTCGCTTCTTCAAGGCGGGAGATCGAGTACTTTTACTTCTTCCCTGCAAACACAACAAACTGGAGTTGGCTTGGAGAGGGCCATTTGACGTGGAGAGAAAGGATTGGCGACAGTGACTACAGGATCAGATTGGCCAGAAGAGAATTGTTCCATGTCAATCTTCTAAAGGGTTCGTGGAACGACCGGTTGCTCTGCTCGGTGGCCGTCATTGACGAGATCCAGGAGGAAACCCCAACGTGTCCGAAATTCCACTAATTCCCCTCCAGGCTGAAGAGACAAAAGAAGACGTGAATTTGGATCCAGCCTGCCCGAGATTCATGACAGTATTCGCGAGATCTTGTCCCAGCATGAGGAGGTGTTACGATCTTCCGCTGAGAACCTCTCTCACCAGGTGCACAATCAGTTGATGCATGACGAACCGATGAGGACCAAAACAGTTTCCACTTCCTTTTGCGACAGCGTGACATCATCGCGAAGGAGGTGAAGACAATGTTAGAGATGGGAGTCAAGAGCCTCTTCGCCCCCTACAGCTCCCCCAAGTGATTGGGCAAAAAGGGGGGGAAGAAAAGATTCTGCATCGACTCCCAAAGGTCAACAAGATTGTTGTAAGGGCCGGGCCCGATGTACATGGAGTTTCTTTTCGCGAAATGGGGGGGCAATTACCTTTCCCAAGTGGATCTTTCGAAGGGATATTGCAGACCCAAAATGGAGAGGAAATAAACCGAAAGCTTTCACCACCCCGCGGGATGTTTAAAGGGGCTTATCCCTTTTGGTCTGAAGAGGCGGACCCCATCTTTTCTGGATAAAGGGCAACTCCTACGACGCTTAACATGCCCGAGATTAACAATTTCATGGACACGTGCTGATAGCGACCTAAAACAAAGGAAACATCGCAGTGTCTGAGAGCTTTGTTTGGCCCGACTTTGAGGTGCTTTGTCAGCTCGTCCGCCAAGTCTTCTTGGGGTTCAAGCAACGAGTATCTCGACACGGGGTGGGTCGAGGAAAAAGATTCCCTAACCATTGAAGCCCCCAAAAATCAAGGTGCCCTCGCCCTACAACGAAAAAGCAAATCAGGTCGTTTTTGGGGCCTCGTTGGGTTCTACCGTCGATTTATTCCTCATTTTGCGGACGCGCTTTACCCACTCACGACGCACCAGGAAGGGTCTACCTAACAAGGGGGATTGGACTGCAAATGCAAGCTGCGTTCGAGATTTGAAGGGAGAATCTTCTTTCGAACCAGTCTGCTTTTTGGGCCGGGTTAGTTCCTTTCTTTCTTCGAACCGCGTTTCCGACCGGGATAGGGCTTTGCTTCTACAGGACCGGGGGCAGGGCCTTCGATTGTGCTTGCGCCGCAAGAAATTTTTTGCCAGCCGAAAGGAACTACCGCGATCGAACGGAGTGTCTGGGTGGTTTGGGCTGTCAAAAAATTTTTACCCTTTCTTGAATGGAAGATCCTTGTTGTCCAGTCGGCCACAAGCCTTTGGGAACCCCGGGGGGGGGTTTGAAATCACCAAAAAAGGGGTTGATGCTTGGGGGCCTTGGCTTTGCAACCGTAGCATCCGGGTGAACCCATCCAGGAAACGAAAAATGGGGGAGCAGATTTTACCTGACCCTTGTAGGTGTGGGGAAAACCTGTGTACAACGGCGTGCCTGTTTGGATAAACCCAGGTTTCGTCCAAAGGGGGATTTGGTCACGGACCGTTTTTATAGTTTTGGGTTTTCTTTCCTTACTCTGTTAATATCTATTTTTTTCTTTGTAGCTTTTTTGTTTTTCCCATTTTCTATTCTGTCTAAGTATATTTCCTTCTCGTTTCCCCCCCCCCTTTCCCCACTTGCTTTTTTCCCTGTCGCTTGTTTTAAAGGACTAGGTACAGACCAGTCCTTTATGTCCCCACGACAATCAGCTTTGCCTTCCGTAGGCTGGCTGGGCGCTTTTGCCCCTCGAAAACAGGGCAGTGTGGCAGACCCGCTCAAGAGGGGGGTGCGTTGTTTCATTTAAACTCCACCTGAAGGTTGTGAACTTGTTTAGTTCCGTTTTTGCAGTTTTTCACTGTGACCTCAAATTTTCCTCAATGGCATCTCGGTGGAAGGTTCGTGATTGCGTACATTGTTTGGGGTTTAAAAGGGTTTGCAATGTGCGTGGTTTGACGGTATTCTATTTATTCGGTTTGTTAGTTCGTTATTTTTTCCCTTTGATTTTTGGTCACATGAGGATAGGGGGGGGCACAGGGGGGTTTATTTTAAGTTGGGATTTTTATATTTTTTTCAGGAAAGGGTATGAGTGAGTTGAATCAGTTTTGCTCGGAATTTCGTTTCTTTTGTTCTTTTTTGGTTTGAGGGGGTTATTTTTTCCTTGGTGTTTTTTTTAAAAAGCCAAATTTTTTATATTCTTGTATATAAAAATGGCCCCCAATTTCATTCCGATGGGGCCGCCGTTGTGCGTAGAGGTCCGGGGTGACCTTTTTGGGTCACCCAATGAATAGCAAGTTTGTCCCGGGCTAAAGGTCGTTTTTTTTTAACCCCGGTTTTGGTCAAAAATTTGTGGCCAAGAACCCTTCTTTTTTCCCCGCTTTAGCCGGGACTTTTTTTATTATTGTTATTAACTTTGTTTTGGTGGAAACCATTTTTGTTTTCTTTCCAAAATGGCGTCTTGTTTACTTCCCCCTTTTTTTTTGTTTTTGGGAAGTTTTTCCCCTGTTGGGTTTTTGTTTGACTTTGATAGATTTTGATTTGGAATTTTTTTGAAATTTTAAAAAGGGGGGCTAGCCTTGTTGGCTTTGGGTTCTCTTTTTCCCCAAAAATTTCCATTTGGGTTTGGGGGGGAAAACGTGACTTACCACTTTTTTCAAATAAATTATTTTATAAATTTTCCCTCAACGTTGGACTTTGTCGTTCATTTATTTATTCCATTGTATTTTAGAAGAATTTCCGCTGGCAGTCCTTGTCGGACTTTGCAAATTTTTTTCAACTTATTTTATAATAATTCCCTTTTAAATTTAATTAGCTGTTAGGGCTAAGAAAAGTATTGGGTTCTTAGTTTTGTTTACACTTTTAAACATTTAATTTTAATCGTGCCTGTTAGGGTTTTTTTTCCCTTTAAACCATGGGCTTTGGTGTTCAGTGGTCGAACTTCTGTTCGGTTTTTGGGTTTATTCCTCTTTTGGACAAAGGTGGTTAACCTCATCCGGGGAATAGTCATTGTGTTTTAACTTGAAATGTTTTTTCTTTTGTCTCCGTACTTTTCATCTGATTAGCCCAAGAGTTGGAGAGTTGAACATTTTATCTCAGTTAAACTGCTCTTGTGGGGAAACCCTTCTCTAACGGATGATTTGGGGGACTTAGATTGTTGTGTGCTTATACGACAATAGGACATACTGCGCTCATCAGGTAGGCGTTCGTCCCTTTTGTTTAACTGTGCTAGACAGGGGGTTGGTAGTCGTTTTCTTTAAGCCAGAACCTCGCGTGTAACTTCATCACCCATCGGATCCTTGGCAGTCTGCGACCAAAGCCGGGGGGGGGCTTTTTTCCCTGGCCCCGGGGCCATCTCTGTCACTCCAGGGAAGGGGACGTGCACACCCCCCGCGCAGCGCTTTCATGCGACCCGGCCAGCGCGCGCTGGGGCTCGCCCTCCCGTCCCCGGGGCGCAGCGGAGTGCCCTGGGCCCTTTCACCCTTTGGGGGGGCGAGGGCTGTCCAGTCCATTGTGTTTTCCCCACTCTTCCTCGCGTCACCCGTAAGAAGGGGGGGGGAAGTGCTTCCAGAAACCACCCGGGAACCGTTTTGCTTCGCCCTGCTGATGAACCTTGATCGTTGCCCCGTTTAGCCCTCGGGAATGGTGATGTCGTCATTTTGCCGCGAAGTGATAATTTTTAGTTTGTCGAGGGGCTAACCCCCTTTAAATTTTTTGGCGAGAAAGTAGTCGACATCATTGTCTCAGAGGTGGACTGGCGCGAGTTCTCCTTAACCTCTATAGTTGTTTTTTTTTTGAGAGGTTTTTCCTCAGACGAGTGCCAGAGCCCAATTTGTTGGGGTTCATCTTTTTCAAAAAGAACAGAGGTGTGGTTGAAAGATTCATTGAACACCCGGGTTTTTTTTGGACTTTTTGGGCATTTTAAAAGGGTGTGATGGTTTTCAATTTTGACCACAGGCGGTTAAACCCCTCCAGGTTTTGGTTTCCAATTGTGGTTATTTAGTGTTTTTGGGGTCGCGGGTTTCAAGTGTAATGTTTCTTTGTACTCAACCCTTTCCCTTTTTCTTTCCCCTTTTTAATATCCTTTGGTTTCCTTTTCCCTTTTAGCTTTCTTCTCGGAATTTTATTTGTTTTTAGGAGTGTGGTTTTATTGTTGGTTAAGTAAAGGGGCATTTTAAATAAATATCTAGAGTGAACCTTGTCTTTGTCATAGGCGTGCGGGGTGCGAGTTGGGGCCTAAAAGGGGGTCGCAATCCCTTTTCCCCTAGGAATTTCATCTCGGCGAGACGCCATGAACGTGTTAGTGTTTTCTTTTTCTTTTTCTTTTGACCCAGCTGGAAGTGACCTTGGTCGGACTTGTTGACGCTGGCGGTTTGTCTTCACCGCCGTCATCGACGTCACTGGACCCCGGGAGCCCTGTGTTATATATATAAAAATTAATTAAAAATTTTTGTGTGTGTGTACGCCCAATGGTTGGGGGGTACCAACCATGCTAAATTTTTTGTCTATAATATATATGTTTTTGTCTGATGGCTCGGGCAGCATAAAAACAGGGAAAATTTTTTTTGCCGGGCTGTAAATTTTTGGGTGAGTGTGTGTGTGTATGTTGAATTAGAAAAGTCGTGCATGCATCCATAATTTCTGAGTGAGAGTCAGCAGTCAGACACTTGCAGACACACCCATACCATCCGAAACTTTGGGTGACCCCGTAGAATTTTTCTTCTTTACCTTCAAAATTGTGCTGTGGTTAGGATTTCTTTGTGACCCCTTTTTAGTGTCCCCAGTTTATAAAGTTAGGACACGTCTACAGACTTTCCTTTTGAGAGACTTGATTGTTTTGTATTGTGTATGACTGTTTAGGTTAATTTGTTTTAACCGTCCCAGCGTAACGGGTATCTCTTTTGTTTTGTTTCTGGAGATATGGGGCCTAGTTCTTATCTGTTGTGGGCTTTAGTTTGATTTCTCTTTTTGTTACCCTTCTGATTGTTTCAAATTCTATCTTTTCACTTGGGGATTGGTTTGCTCCTATAGCATTCGAGGATTCTTCTCTTGAATGTTTTGTGTATAGTTGGCTTGCTGAGCCATTTATAAAAACCCAAAAAAAACTCTTCCCCCCAATTTAAGAAAAAACCCAACAAGATTGTATTGATTCAAAATATGCATATTTTGTATTGACCCATGATTGATTTATGCATATGTATGTGTGCTGGTGATTGATTTCTGCATATGTTTATTCATTATTCCTGTTGTTGTTTAAATGCATTTGTTTTATTGCCTATCATTGATTAGTAAGTACGTCCCAAACCTGTAAATTTCTATTATTCCTGTCATTTCTTTCCCTTTCAAAATTAGTCGTAGTTTTTTTAAGTGTGATAGTTTATATGTTCTTTATGAAAAAAAAAAAGAAAAAAACAACATTAAAAACCCTCTTTTAAATATATTTCAGTGCCCATAGTGTCTAAACGTTCTTTCATTGAATTTGGTCCATGACTTAGTGTTTCCCTTATGGCCTCTGGGATGAAGATAGAGTTTTCACTAAATAATTTTCAACGTGGTTTAAGGCATTTGGTCTTGAAGGTCAGCTTTTACTGGACAATGTTGATAATGTAATTTGGCAAGAAATTTTGAAAGGAAAGAGAATCAGAGTGAGACAAATGCAGGAAGAAGAGGAAACCAAAAAAAGCAAAAGAGAAAAAGAAACTCGTCAGTATTCAGTCAATAGAGGTTCATCAGGAAATACATTTTCCCAGTCTCCAGTGTTGTCTGTTTCTTTGTAAAAGGCAGGCCGTTGTCTTTACCCTGTGTGGGTATGGAGAGGCTGACCAATGGTCAGTGATATGTGTGGTCTCTACCCTGTGTGGGTATGGAGAGGCTGACCCAGTGGTCAGTAGATTGTGTTGTCTCTACCCTGTGTGGGTATGGAGAGGCTGACCAAGTGGTCAGTAGATATGTGTGGTCTCTACCATGTTGGGGTATAGAGGGGGCGACCGAGTGGTCAGAAAAATATGTGTGGTCTTTACCCGTGTGGGTATGGAGAGGTTTCCGTGAGGTTGCACAAGCTAGCATGTCAAAGGCTACAGAGTTCATTGGGACGATAACTGTGTTTTTTCTGTGAGCGTGAGCGGGTTTTGTTTCCCCCTCGAGTGAATCTCATTTCGAGTTTGTGTACATCCCATTTTTGATGACCTTTTCATGTACTTTTTCTGAATTTTGTGACCTGGAGTTGTTTGCTTCCTCTTAGTAAAACCAATTCGGACCTTTTTTTTTTTTTTTTTTTTTTTTTTTTGAGGAGGAGTATTGTGACGGACCGTTTTTCGTCTGGTCACAAATTTTCATGGACCGCGCTTGCCGGAAGGTGGTTGTCCAGAAGCGTTGCAAGATTCAGCTTACTGCTACTCACCAAGCGCATTGCTATAAGCCGGGTGAGTTGCACCGGTTAGGCCGTCTCTGCAGTGATTCCAGCAACACAAGTTTACAGAAGGCCGAAGAGGGACTCAGCCGTTTGCTGGTGGCAGTCAGTTTCCCCAAAGGGTTTAAGTGTTACCCGGACTGCAGGGGACTGGCTGCCACTGTGCTAGGGGCCGGGGCCGTAGCTGTGTTCACGCCCCTGTTTCTCCACCTTTTTGCGGGTGTGGAGAGGTCGGCCTGAGCGTCGACAATCGCCCTACCTGCCACTGCGCCCGGGGACCAACTGCTTGGTGGGCCAGTGGGCTGGAGACGTCGCTGCTGCCGAGCCAGAGCGCCGCTCCTGTTGTGTACCAGCGACTTGTTTCGAGGCCGTCGCTGTGTGTGGTGTGTGACCCACAGCTTTTGTTCGACTATCACCTCGGCGTGGGCTGAGACGCTGCGAGTGTGATAGTGTTAGTGTTGAGCCACAGCTCTTGGGTGAGACTGTCACCGTGTCGTCGGCAGAGACGCCGTGAACGTGTTAGTTTTTTTTTTTCTTCTTGAGCCACAGCTGTGAAGTGAATCTTGAGTCGGACTTGACTTGACGCTGCCGTCATCGTCTTCACCGCCGTCATCGACGTCACTGGACCCGGCAGCCCTGATAGTTATATATATATATTTTATTGATATGATGTGTGTGTACGCCTAATGGTTGGCGTACCAACCATGCATAATTTTGTGTCTATAATATATATGTTTTTGTCTGATGGCTCGGGCAGCATAAAAACAGGGAAAAGTGTTGTTTGTTGCCTGGCTGTCAATGTTCGGGTGAGTGTGTGTGTGTGTGTTGAATTAGAAAAGTCGTGTATGCATCCATGATTTCTGAGTGAGAGTCAGACAGTCAGACACTTGCAGACACACCCATACCATCCGTAACAATCAGCAGCAGCAGCAGCGGCAGCCAGCACCAGCAGCAGCATCTTCATCACCATGTTTCTCTTTTCCTCTCACCTACTCTTCTTCTCCATTCTCTTCTTCCATGTTCTTCTGGTCTTCATCATCATCAAACATCATCATCATCATCATCATCATCATCATTTATCATCATCCTCATCCATTTGTTCTCGTTCCTGCCTCACCCCCCCCCCACACACACACCCCTCACTCACTCACACTCACACACACACTCATTCACTCACTCACTCACTTACTCACACTCACTCACACGCACGTTCGCACACACAGAGACTGGGAGAAACTATGGTATAATAAAAATACACTGAGCTCAGGGGAAAAAAAAACAAAAACTCCGAAATTCTGTTACCAATTTCAGACATGATTCCCCATCAACATCATGCTGAAAAAAAGAAAAAGAAAATAGGCGTAACAATGTCAAGGCGAGACTGGTCCTGACCCCACCTGCCCTGACAACACTTGGTTCACCAGTGGTCCAAGGCAGGATCCACTCCACCTGCCATGACAACACTCCACGTCATTTGGTTCACCAGTGGTCCAAGGCAGGATCCCACTCCACCTGCCATGACAACACTCCACGTCATTTGGTTCACCAGTGGTCCAAGGTAGGATCCCACTCCACCTTTCCATGACAACACTCCACGTCATTTGGTTCACCAGTGGTCCAAGGCAGGATCCCACTCCACCTGCCATGACAACACTCCACGTCATTTGGTTCACCAATGGTCCAAGGTAGGATCCCCCTCCACCTGCCATGACACACTCCACGTCATTTGGTTTTACCAGTGGTCCAAGGCAGGATCCCACTCCCCCTGCCATGACAACACTCCACGTCATTTGGTTCACCAGTGGTCCAAGGCAGGATCCCACTCCACCTGCCATGACAACCTCCACGTCAGTTGGTTCACCAGTGGTCCAGGGCAGGATCCCACCCCACCTGCCATGACAACACTCCACGTCAGTTGGTTCACCAGTGGTCCGGGCAGGATCCACCCCACCTGCCATGACAACCTCCACGTCATTTGGTTCACCAGTGGTCCAAGGCTGGATCCCACACCACCTGCCCATGACAACACTCCACGTCGTCAGGGTTTACCAGTGTTCCAGACAGGATCCCATATTTTGTCACAAGTCATACTGATCCTGTTCCATGGACGTGAGAGTTGGACGCTAACAGCACAACTCAGCGGCAACTCCAGGCGTTCCAAGAGAACAGGACTGAGACCGAGTTTTCACATTTATTTAAGTGCACAACACTGGTGACTGAGTTGTCCTCATCTCATGTAAGTGCATAAGACTGGTGACCGAGTTTTCCACATCTCATTTAAGTGCATAAGACTGGTGGCCGAGTTTTCCACATCTCATTTAAGTGCATAGGACTAGTGACTGTGTTTTCCACATCTCATGTAAGTGCATAAGATTGGTGACTAAGTTTTCACATCTCATTTTAAATGCATAGGACTAGTGACTGTGTTTTCCACATCTCATTTAAGTGCATGAGACTGGTGACTGTGTTTTCCACATCTCATTTAAGTGCATAGGACTGGTGACTGTGTTTTCCACATCTCACTGAAGTGCATAAGACTGGTGACTGTGTTTTCCACATCTCATTTAAGTGCATGAGACTGGTGACTGTGTTTTCCACATCTCATTTAAGTGCATAAGACTGGTGACTGAGTTTCCCGCATCTCATGTAAGTGCATAAGATTGGTGACTAAGTTTTCCACATCTCATTTAAGTGCACAAGACTGGTGACTGAGTTTTCCTCATCTCATTTAAGTGCATAAGACTGGTGACGAAGTTTCCCACATCTCATTTAAAGGGGTCCTCACCATAAATAGCATGTTTGGGTTGTTCAAAAGTATGATCGAGCGTGTTTCGATGTACGTGTTACTTTTCTTCTGGAACTCACTTCTATCCGTGTTTCGGGTCGTGCAAGTAGCCAAATCGTGACTCGCCACGGAGATTGCCGAGCACAGTACGGAAAGTGACGGGAGTCGGGGATTCCGCAAGTGACGTATAAATGCCAAGACTACTGTAAATGAAAGACATGTCCCTAAAAGCTTTCGGTATGAGGACGTAAAACTCAACTATTTTCCGGCGATAATGGCAGATGCTCCCAGCTACGAGTCAAGTTACAACGACGAGGACATCGAACGTGAAATTTTCACTGAAGTGTAAGGAGTTCAGCTGTTACCAGTTTGAACCTACAGCTCCTTGTACAGTACCACCTCCCTCCGCCATCAGATGCTTGTGTTTCTTTCCAGACAGTTCGACATTTTACAGGTTGACCATATTATGTACATGTACACACATACACACGACACAGATAGTACATGATATACACATGCACATACATACATCTGTTCACACACACACAACACACACACACACACACACACACACACACACACACACACACACACACACATATATATATATATCACCGTAGTATGTAAATAACTATAAATGATTATGTGATAAACCACATTTTTCTTCAGTTGTTTAGATCTATCAGATAATGCCTTTTCTTTGAACAGGAGTTTGTCAGCTACTGCATCATCACACCAATTCTCTTCCCTGCGTAGAAATCTTTTCAGTTGCTGTTCACTTCTCATTTTCAATCTCACTCCCCCCACTTAATAATAATAATAATAATGAATACTTATATAGCGCCGATTCTCGGCTAGAGGCCAAACTCTAAGCGCTTTACAATCAACACTCGTTTACAAACGGGCTGCCTCCCTGAAGAGCTGCCAGCTGTCATCCAGTCCAGTATCGTTCAATATCGATCACTCATTTTCCTTACTTTTTCATTCTTTCCATTTCTCACGCAGGGTGTAATTTCCCTAGGGGAAAGGGGGGATTGCGATCCCTTTTAGATCCCCAACTCGCAGCCGCACGCACTATGAAAAGACAAGGTTCACTCTAGATCATTTTATTTGCAATCGCTCCACGGATACATTGACACCAACAATCAACCTAAAACCCCTCTCAAAAAAATCAAATTCCAGGGGAAGAAAGCTAGAAGGAAAGGAAACCGAAGGATAGTTAAGAAATGGAAAGAACAAGAAAAAGGGGTTTTGAGTACATAAGAGAACTATTACACATGTGCAACCGCGCCCCAAAATTCACTAAAGTAACCCAATATGGAACCCAAAACCATGGATGGGTTAACCGACCTGTGGTCAAAATTGCATCCCACTCACACCTCTTAAATGCCCAAAAAGTCACTACAAAAACCAAGGTGTATCAATAGAACTCTTTCAACCACACACTCTGTTTTTTCTTTTTGGGACAAAGACTGAAGCCCGACTAAATTGGGGCCTCGGCACTCAGTCTAGAGGAAAAAAACCTCTCAGAAAAAAAACATAGAGGTTAAGGAGAAACCGGCACAGTCCACCTCAGTGAGGGACTAAATGATGTCGACTACTTTCTCGCCAACTATTCAAAGGTGGTTAGCACACGCGTCGACTAACTAATGAAATTATCACATTCGACGGCTTAAATGACGACGATCACCATTCCCGACGGCTAAACGATGGCAACTGACTCGGAGGTCTCATCTAGCAGTGGCGAAGCGGGAAACGACGTTAACCGGGGGGTTGCTGGAAGCATCTTCCCCCACTCTCTAAAACTGGTGATCGCTGAGAGAAGAGGTGGGGAAAACACAAATGGACTGGACAGCCCTCGCCCCCCCAGGGAGAAAGAGCAAGGGGCACTTCCGGCTGCGTCCCTGAGGTACAGGAGGGCGGCCCTCAGCGCGCGTGGCTCAGGTCAGCAGTGAAAGCGCTGCGCGGGTGGGTGTGCACTGTCACCTTCCTGGAGTGACAGATGATGGCAGCCTGACCAGTGGAAAGCCCCTCCGGACTTTGGTCGCAGACTGTCCAAGGGATCCGATGGGTGTAGCTGAAGTTACACGTCGGGTTCTTGGCTCTAAAGAAAACAGACATACCAAGCCCTGTCTGAGCACAGTTCAACTTAAGGACGACGACACTACCTGACTGAGCGCAGATTGTCCCTATTGTCGTGATAAGACGTCAAAAACAATCTAATGTCGCCAAATCACTCCGTTAGAGAATGAGTTCCACAAGAGCAGCTAACTGAGTTTATAATGATTACAACTCTCCAACTCTTAGGCTTAATCAGATGATGAAGTACAGGAGAAAAATGATAAAACATTCAAGTTAAAACACAATGACTATTCCCGGCGGATGAGGTTAATCACCTTGCACCAAATAGAGAGAATAAATCTCAAACCGAACATGAAGTTCACGCCCACTGAACACCAAAGTCCAGTGGCTTAAGGGAAGGAACCCTAACAGGCACGATTAAATTAAATGGTTTACAAGTGAAACAAGAACTAAGAAACCAATACTATTCTTAGCCCTGGACAGCTAAGTTAATTTGAATGGGAATTATTTAATAATTAAGTTGAAGAAATTTGCAAAGTCCGACAATGGACTACACAACGGAAATTTTTGTAAAAATACAATGGAATAAAGTAAATGAACGACTAAGTCCACGTTGACGGAAATTATTACAATAATTTATTTGAAAAAAATGTGGCTAAGTCACGCTTCCCCCAACCAATGGAAATTTTTGGGGAAAAATGGGAACCTAAGCCAACTATGGCTAAGTCCCACTTCCATAAAAAAATTTTCTCTAATCAAAATCTATCAAAGTCAAACTAAAACCCAAACATGGAAAAACTTCCCAAAAAAAAAATAAAAGGGGAAGTAAAAAAAAGACGCCATATTGGAAAGAAAACAAAGATGGCTTCCACCAAGAACATAAGTTAATAAACAATAAAAAATAAAGTCCCAGGCTAAAGCAGGACAGAAGGGCGTTTTTGGGCCCAAACTATATTTATGACCAAACCCGGGTTTTAAAAATAACGACCTTGAGCCAGGCACAAACTTGCTATTCATTGGTGACCCAAGAAGGTCACCCAGTGACCTCTACGTCACAACGGGGGGCCACATTGGGAATGAATATTGGCGGCCATTTTATATACATAGAATATATTAAAATTTGGCTTTTAAAAACACACCAAGGAAATATATAACCCTCAACTCAAAACAGAAATAACGAAACGAAATTCAGAGCAAAACGATTCACACTCACTCATACCTTACACATGAAAATAATTAAAAACTCCCAACAGAACTAACCCCCTGTGCCTCCCCTCTATCCTCATGTGACCAAAACTCAAGGAAATCATAACGAACTGAACAAAACGAATAAATAAAAATACTCGTTAAAAACACACGCACATTCGCACAACCCTTAACCACAGCAATGTACGCAATCACAAACCCTTTCCCAGCCAGAGATGCCATTGAGAGAATTCGAGGTCCAGCAGGTGAAAAACTGCAAAGACGGAACTAAACGAAGTTCCAATCTTCCTCAGGTGGAATGTTAAATGAAACACCACGCCCCCTTCCTCTTGAGCGGATCTGCACATCTGCCCTGTTGCAGTAGGCGCAACGCGCGGCCAGCCAGCCTACGTGAAAGGCAAAGCTGATTGGTCAGTGGCATTATAATGGACTGTCTGTACGCTAGTCCATTTAAGGCAAGCGACGGGGTAAAATGCAAGTGGAAGGGGGGGGGGAAAACAGAGAAGGAAATTTTCTTAGAATGAAGAAGTGGAACGGAACAAGCGCTACGAAAGAAAAAGATAGATATTAAACAGAGTAAGGAAAGAACCAACACTATAAAAACTGGTCCGGGGACACTACTCCCCTTAGGACGAAACCAGGGTTTTGAGTCCAAACAGGCACGACCAGTTGTACACAGGTTCCACACACCTACAAGCGGCTCAGGTAGTCTGCTCCCACATTCTCGTTTCCTGGTATGGCTTCTACCAGGATGTCGTACGGTTGCAACGCCAAGGCCCAACGCATCAACCGCTTGTTGGTCGTTTTCAAGCCCTCCAGGTGTTCCAATGGCTTGTAGTCCGACTGGACAACAAAGGATCTTCCATACAAGAAAGGGCCTAAATTTCTTGACAGCCCAACCACGGCCAGACACTCTCGTTCGATCGTCGAGTAGTTCCTTTCGGCTGGCAAAGTTTCTTGTGGCAAAAAGCGAAAATTCTGAAGGCCCTGTCCCTGGTCCTGTATGAACCCAAAGCTCCTAGTCCCGGGTCGGAGCGTCGGTTCGAAGAACGAACGGAAGCTCAACCCTGGCCAAAACGCAGACTGGTTCTGATGAGGATTCTCCTTCAAGGTCTCGAACGCAGCTTGCATTTCGGCAGTCCAATCCACCTTTTAGGTGGGACTTTTCCCTGGTGGCGTTCGTGAGTGGTAAAGCGACGTCGCAAAGTGGGAATAAATCGAGGGTTTTAGAACCCAACGAGGCCCAAGAAACGACCTGATTTGCTTCTTCGTTGTAGGACGAGGAGCACCCCCTTGATCTTCTGGGTCTTCAATGGTTCAGGTTGAATCTTGCCTCGACCCACCACGTGCCCGAGATACTCTATTTTGCTTGAACCCCAAGAAGCACTGGACGGACGAGCTGAAAAATGCACCTCACAGAGTCGGCCAAACAAAGCTCTCAGACACTGCAGATGTCGTTCCTTTGTTGAGGTCGCTATCAGCACGTCGTCCATGAAGTTGTTAATCTCGGGCATGTTAAGCGGTCGTTAGGAGTTGCCTCATCACCCGAGAAAGATGGCTCTGCCGTCTTCAGCCCAAAAAAGGCATAACCGTCCATTGGAAACATCCCTGCGGTGGGTGGGAAAGCTGTCTTCGGTTTATCTTCCTCTGCCATTTGGATCTGCAATATCCCTTCGAAAGATCCAGCTTGGAAAGGTACTTGGCCTCCCCAGTTTCGCAAAAAGAACTCCATGTCAGGCATCGGCTCAGAGTCATTACAACAATCTTGTTGATCCTTCGGTAGTCATGCAGAAATCTTTTCTTCCCATCCTTTTTTGTCCACAATCACTATGGGCGAGCTGTATGGGGACGAAGACGGCTCTTGACTCCCATCTCTAACATTGTCTTAAACCTCCTTCGCGATGATGTCACGCGTCGCAAAAGGAAGTGGAAAACTGCTTGGTCCTCATGGGTTTTCGTCATGCATCAACTTGATTGTGCACTGGTGAGAGAGGTTCTCAGCGGAAGATCCGTAACTACCTCCTCATGCTGGGACAAGATCTCGCGAATACTGTCATGATCTCCGGGCAGGCTGGATCCAAATTCACGTCTTCTTTTGTCTCTTCAGCCTGGAGGGGATTAGTGGAATTTCGGACACTTTGGGGTGGTTCCTCCTGGATCTGTCAATGACGGCCACCGACGCCAGAGCAACCGGTCGTTCCACGAACCCTTTAAAAAGATTGACATGGAACAACCCCCTCTTCTGGCCATCCTTGATCCTGTAGTCACTGTCGCAATCCTTTCTTCCACGTCAAATGGCCCTCTCCAAGCCAACTCCAGTTTGTTTTTGTTTGCAGGGAAGAAGTAAAAGTACTCGATCTCCCGCCTTGAGAAGCGACGCTTCGCACGGGCGGTCGAAGAACTTCTTCTGCCTCTCCTTCCTTGCCTAAGCTCTCTTGAGCTATCCTGCAAGTTTGCTCGATCTTATTGCGAAGGTCGAAGACATTTTTCCCTGCGGGAACTTCCTGTCCTGGCTGCTGCTCCTTCGTCCACAAATCTCTCAAGATGGCCATAGGCCCACGAACTGTCCTTCCATAGAGTAGTTCAAACGGGGAAAACCCAGTGCTCTCATGGGGAACTTCTCGGTAGGCGAAGAGCAATGCGGGGAATGTACCGATCCCAGGTCCGCCGATCCTCCGTGCACTTTTTCCCGGGAGCATGGTCTTCAGGGTTCCATTAAACCTCTCAACCATCCCATTGCACTGGGCAGGGTTTATAGGCGTTGTCGTGCGTCCCTTGATCGCGAGCAATCGCTGTACCTCTGCCATGATCTGCCTGTGGAACTGTCCCCTTGATCCAAAAGCACCTCTCGAGGAACTCCCAGTCGGGGTCCACATTGTCCAGAGAGCCTTCAGCGACTGTTTCTGCCTCAACGTTCTTGAGCGGAACTGCTTCGGGGGTGCGTTGTCGCAAAGTCGACCTGGACCAGGATGTAACGAGCTCCACTGTCTGCGGCTGGCTTAATCGGCCCAACAAGGCCCACCCCAACCTTTCCAATGGAGTCTCAGTCAAGGGAAAAACTCCCTAACGGAGCTTTGGGGACTCTTCCTTTGGAGTCACTTTTGGCACTGTAAAACAAGACTGGCAGTTATCGCCGAACGTCGCCAACAAGCTCGGCCAATAAAAGGACGACCAAATTCGTTCCTAGTCTTTTTGGCTCCCAGATGTCCCCCCATTGGAGTGTCATGGCAATCTGTAGCACAGTCTTGCGCAGATCTCGTGGCACACACACCTGCGTGTACCCCTCTCCATCCTTTGGGGAGACTCGTTGAAGTATTCTTTGGCGAAGCGGGAAAAGTTTAAAATCGGTTCCTCTCTGGGTCCTCTTCCCCCCTTGTCGCGCTGACTGCCCGGCCGTTGCTAAGGTAGGGTCCCTTTGGCCTGAAGCTGTTTCCCGTCTCTCTGTCGGACTTCCTGGGCCCAAGATGTCTACGACAGGAACCGGTTTGACGGGTCTGGCTTCTTCCTTCTTCTGTCCTCGCGTCTGTATGCTGCTATAAGTTCGCGACGAGGATTTTAAGGGGAAATTCTAGCCAATCGCCGTTCTCGCGTTTAACCTGATTCCCAATGAGACATCCGGTCTGATCCTCTCGATCACGACGGCGATCACCCCTGTCACAAAGGTGATAGGATTCCAGATCTACCACTGCAGTGGGGTTTTTTGCCGGAGAGCCCGAAGTCTGCCATTTCCACATCGCAAGTTGCCTGTGTAGTCTGAGGGCCGACACAAATTTCGGTTTGACAAACAAGTTGTCTGCCCCGAATCACGGAAACTGGTTGCGCCTGGCCGTTGACTCGACATTTCCCCACGGGGGGTTGAATTTGGGTTCTCCCCGCACTCGCGGCAGAGTGACACCCGGACGTCAGATAACTTCATGGTAGTTGGAGCTGTCCCCCTGGCTCGGCTTGGTTGCGCGGGCAATTCCTACTAAAATGCCCCACTCGATGGCAACGGTAACAGCGGGGTGGTCCCGACTTCGTAACCGTCGTCTGGTTGGCGGTTTCCTGGTGTATTGGGTTTGGATGTGTCTCCCACTTTGCTGCCCCCGACTGAGCCACTGCGACTTTCGATGTCTCCTGATGAGACACTCCACCACCACTTCGTCGCTGGCTGTTGGCAGATGACTGTACAGGATTGCTCAGTTTAGCTTCCCCTGGCCTCGAGGTGTTGGAAAGCCAACTCAGCGGCGTCCTCTGCCGTCTTGGGTCTCTTCTCAAAGACAAAGGTAGCTAACTCTCGGTGAAGGTTCCCACAGCTGTTCCTTTAAGATCAGATCGTACAGGCCCTTTAAAGGAAACAGGACACTCCCCCAAATTAATCCCCCGCTCCAGATACACATCGATGCGCCGGAGGAACTGTTTGAAGGGTTTTATCGGACTGTTTGCGGGCTTCCCGAAACTTGCGCCGGTAGAACTCAGGAGTTCTCTTGTACTCTTCCAGGAGCGCTTTCTTGAGGACTTCATAGTCAGTAGCTGTTCCGGGTCTAGCCTGACGAAAGCATTTCGTGCCCTTCCTCGAAGCTGAGGGTGCTAACCCAGATCCCGACTTCTTTCGGCCATCCCTTAGCGGTGACGACTCGCTCAAAGTGTGCCAGGTATGTGTCGATGTCGGTGTGGTCGTCGCATGGGTCCAGCTTCAATTTATAGTTAGAGCCTGTGCTAGCCACAACCACTCGCGACGAAGCTACCCTCTACTGTCCTGTTTGCTGTGCCTGTATTGCCGCAAGCTCTTGCTGACGTAACGCCAGCTCCTCCCTCCCAAGTTCTTCCCGTCTCTGGGAATCTTCTCTCCTTAGCTCCCCTTGTCTCAGGGGGCTCCTCTCTCCTTATGGCTTCCTGTCTTGGAATTCTCTTTCCTTCTGTACCAACTCCTCTCTCCTGATGGCTTCCTGTCTCTGGAACTCCTCTCTCCTTAGCTCCTCTTGTCTCAGGAGCTCCTCTCTCCTTATGGTTCCTGTCTCTGGAATTCCCTCTCTCTTTGTGCCGACTCCTCTTTCCCGATGGCTTCTTGCTTGGCCTCCTGTCTCAGCGTATCTTCACGGCGCAGGACCTCCAGTCTCAAGGCATCCCCTCGACGCATTCTTTTCCCGGAGGACAAATGCAGGAAGCGCTCTATGGTGAGTCCGCAAGCGATCCCCAAGGCCCTTATCTTCGAGATCTCATCAAGCTCGCCCGACCGGAAGGACCTCCCTGCCCTTACTGTATCATGGACACGGGACGGGCGTAAGCAGAGACCCCCCGGCGTTGAAATGGTGACCGTAGAAGTGACAGTAGAGGTGCGAATTTTGGAGTGACGACACAGGTGTCGAGGTGAACTGAGATGACACTCCTGAGTCTAGCGAACGACACAAGACGGAGCCAAAGTGACCGAAGGAGCCCCGGCGGAAGGTTGCGAGCTGTAGCGTGAGCCCGCTGTCGAGGTCACGACTCCCTCCACAGACTCGGCCATGGCAACTCACGACACAAACCAAATAACCGGGAAAATGTAAAATAAAAAAGAAGAAGGAAAACTAGAGGAAAAATGAAAGAGGGACGAGGGAAAAGAGTAGAACACCAAGAGGATTTCCCCAAATAGCGCTCCCTGGGCAGAAGGCTCGCCCACGATACCTTTAAACCTGCTGTGGCAAGGGCTCCCCTGGCTTAGCCCCCGGGACTCCCACCAACCTCCCACTTCACACAGTAACATACCCTTGCATTCAACGACACAACACAAAACGAGACACCCCTCCCGCCAAACCACCTAACACCTCCCTTCCTTAAAAATTACCCCGCATCTCCAACAATGTAACTTCCCTAGTGGAAGAGGGATTGCGATCCCTTTTAGATCCCCAACTCGCAGCCGCACGCACTTTGACAAAGACAAGGTTTCACTCTAGATCATTTTTTTGCAATCGCTCACGGATACATTGACACCCAAAAATCAACCTACACTCTTCAAACAAATCAAATTCCAGAGAAGAAAGCAGAAGGAAAGGGAAACCGAAGGATAGTTAAGAAATGGAAGAACAAGAGAAAGGGTTGGAGTACAATAAGAGAAAATATTACACATGTGCAACCGCGACCCCCAAAAATCACTAAAGTAACCACAATATGGAACCCAAAACCATGGATGGGTTAACCGACCTGTGGTCAAAATTGCATACACTCACACCTCTTAAAAGACCAAAAGTCACTACAAAAAACCCAAGGTGTATCAAAAGAACTCTTTCAACCACACACTCTGTTCTTGTTGACAAAGACTGAAGCCCGACTAAATTGGGGCTCTCGGCACTCCCGTCTAGAGGAAAGAACCTCTCAGAAAAAAAAATATAGAGGTTAAGGAAAACCGCGCACAGTCCACCTCAGTGATGACTAAATGATGTCGACTACTTTCTCGCCAACTATTCGAAGGTGGTTAGCACACGCGTCGACTAACTAATGAAATTATCACATTTTGACGGCTAAATGACGACGATCACCATTCCCGACGGCCCAAACGACGGCAACTGACTCGGAGGTCTCATCTAGCAGTGGCGAAGCAGAAACGACGTTAACCGGTGGTTGCTGGAAGCATCTTCCCACTCTCTATACTGGTGATCGCTGAGAGAAGAGTGGGGGAAAACACAATGGACTGGACAGCCCTCGCCCCCCCCAAGGTGGGAAAAAGCAAGGGGCACTTCCGGCTGCGTCCCTGAGGTTTCAGGAGGGCGAGCCCTCAGCGCGCGCTGGCTCAGGTCAGCAGTGAAAGCGCTGCGCGGGTGGGTGTGCACTGTCCCCCTTCCTGGAGTGACAGATGATGGCAGCCTAGACCAGTGGAAAGCCCCTCCGGACTTTGGTCGCAGGGCTGTCCAACGGAATCCGATGGGGTGTAGCTGAAGTTACACGTCGAGGTTCTTGGCTCTAAAGAAAACGAAAATACCAAGCCCTGTCTGAGCACAGTTCAACTTAAGGACGACGACACTACCCGACTGAGGCAGTTTGTCCTATTGTCGTGATAGCAGTTCACAAAAATCTAATGTCGCCAAATCACTCCGTTAGAGAATGGTTCCACAAGAGCAGCTAACTGAGATATAATGTTACAAAATCTCCAACTCTTAGGCTTAATCAGATGATGAAGTACAGGAGACAAAATGATAAAACATTCAAGTTGAAACACAATGACTATTCCCGGCGGATGAGGTTATCACCTTGCACGAATAGAGAGAATAAATCTCAAACCGAAAAATTTAAGTTCACGACCACTGAACACCAAAGTCCAGTGGCTTAAGGAAGGAACCCTAACAGGCACGATTTAAAATTTAAGTTTACAAGTGTAAACAGAACTAAGAAACAATTTTTTTTAGCCTGGACAGCTAAGTTAAATTTGAATGGGAATTTTATAATAATTAAGTTGAAGAAATTTGCAAAGTCCGACAATGGACTACACAACGGAAATTCTTGCTAAAAATACAATGGAATAAAGTAAATGAACGACTAAGTCCAACGTTGACGGAAATTTTTTACAATAATTTATTTGCAAAAAAAGTGGCTAAGTCACGCTTCCTCCAACCAATGGAAATTTTTGGGGAAAAAATGAGGAACCTAAGCCAACTATGGCTAAGTCCCACTTCCATAAAAAATATTCTCTAATCAAAATCTATCAAAGTCAAACTTAAAACCCAAACATGGAAAAAATTCCCCAAAACAAAAATAAAAGGGGAAGTAAACAAGACGCCCTATTGGAAAGAAACAAGATGGCTTCCACAAGAACATAAGTTAATAACAATAATAAATAAAGTCCAGGCTAAAGAGGGAACAGAAGGGCGTTCTTGGCCACTATATTTTTTGACCAAAAACCGGTTATAAAAAATAACGACCTTGAGCCAGGCACAAACTTGCTAAATTTATTTGGGTGACCAAAAAAAGTACCCGTGACCTCTACGTCACAAAGGCGGCCACATTGGAATGAATATTTGGGGGCCATTTTTTATACATAGAATTATAATAAAATTTGGCTTTTAAAAACACACCAAGGAAATATATAACCCCTCAACTCAAAAACAGAACTAACAGAAACGAAATTCAGAGCAAAACTGATTCACACTCATCATTTCCTTACACATGAAATAATATAAAAACTCCCAACATGAACTAACCCCCTGTGCCTCCCCTCTATCCTCATGTGACCAAAATCAAGGAAATCATTTAAAGAACTGAACAAACGAATAAATAAGAATACTCGTTCAAACACACGCACATTCGCACAACCCTTAACCACAGCAATGTACGCAATCACGAACCTTCCAGCCAGAGATGCCATTGAGGAGATTCGAGGTCCAGCAGGTGAAAAACTGCAAAGACGGAACTAAAACGAAGTTCACAATCTTCCTCAGGTGGATGTTAAATGAAACACACGCACCCTCTCTCTTGAGCGGATCTGCACACTCTGCCCTGTTGCAGTAGGCGCAACGCGCGGCCAGCCAGCCTACGTGAAGGCAAAGCTGATTGGTCAGTGGCACTTATAATGGACTGGTCTGTACGCTAGTCCATTTAAGGCAAGCGACAGGTAAAATGCA
Organism: Conus ventricosus; assembly: GCA_018398815.1. NCBI lineage: Eukaryota > Metazoa > Mollusca > Gastropoda > Neogastropoda > Conidae > Conus > Conus ventricosus. The sequence continues at coordinate 29,422 of JAFLJL010015697.1, forward strand.
AGTGGAAGGGGGGGGGGAAACAGAGAAGGAAATTTTTTAGAATAGAAGAAGTGGAACGGAACAAGCGCTACGAAAGAAAAAGATAGATATTAACAGAGTAAGGAAAGAACCAACACTATAAAAACTGGTCCGTGACACATGCTATGTGTAACGTGTCATCCATACCAACGGCCAAACTGGCCTACTCTTCCGAAAGTTAAATTCTTAAGTTCCACAATGGCAATTAGAATGTGAGGGGTCTTTTACAATATATTGCAGTCAAAGATTCTGGCTGTTAAGTGTTATTTTAAAACTGATACGTGACGTGCCGTACATCAGATCTAATCTGCAGATCTAAGCTCATTATTCTCTTACTCACCAGTGCAGTTTATAGCATACAAACATACCACACCTGCATATATCAAATGCACACTAAGTCACCATCCTGTGTCGAATACTGATAAATAATTCACTTACTAAAGCGTATGGTTGTTGGGGGGGAAACTTGAACTTGCAGGGGTGCCTAATTTTCAGCAATGTCCTGAAAAATAAAAACCCAAACTATTATTCACTGGAGTCCAACAAGTTGTTATTTGTGGACATGGGACACTTTCTTGTTAATAAGAATCGTAACTTCAGTTTTGTTGGAAACAGTAACAGCAGGGGAAAAAAAACAAACAAACATGCAACAGTTTCAGTGGCAGCAGGCAGTATGATGACTGACTCAGTGACTGCCACTATGACAGTAACAATGTATGTTTCAGTTTGATGCCAACACTCAACAAAAACCAACAACTATCTTTACAACCAACCATACATTGAGAATGAAATGAAACACAAAAAGATCAACCACCCATTCAACCTTACCTTCTTTACGTCTCAGAGTTTAGCTCTCTTGCTCCTGACACAATCGGTGTCACTGTTGCGTTTGAGGCTGCACTTGCAGCTGGCGAATGAACAGAGAATGCTCTTATACATTTTTCTGTTATAATAGTTGGCATGCACAGCATCCTCTTTCTGCTGTCTTCAGACCCTAATTCCAGCTTCCACCTTTACCTTCCAAGTGTGTTGGTCTTGGAAACTGTGCTCTTCGAAGTGACGACCGCAAATGCCATGATAACTGTCTCAAAGAACAAAAATCTTTCCTCGTTGTGGTGACAAAATGTATCCACAATCGCCTAAACTGGCTGGAGGCACCTGAAAAAGCATGAACGCTTACTCTTTGCTTATTTCCTGATGAAATTCTGCAACCAGACACAGCACACATTCGCCCCATCTCGCCTCAGCCGAACACGAAGAGCAACTTGGCTTTTCTACGTCATCAATCGGGAAACCCCCCTTTTATCGAAACTGAGGCTCTCGTTCCTGTTTCAGCCTCTCGCTTTCCCAGTCCGCAGGAAATGCTGCTCTCACTGCAAGATGAGAGCACAGGCGGCTGATTCGGGACTGGGTTTCGCAATACAACCACATACCAAAACCGTGTATTTGGTCAAAATAGATTTGTAAAAATGAGTGAGAACCCCTTTAATTGCATAACATTGGTGACTACGTTATCCACATCTCTTTTACGTGGATAAGATTGGTGACTGAGTCAGATTGGTGACTAAGTGTTCCACATCTCATTTAAGTGCATAAGACTGGTTATTGAGATTTCCACATCTCATTTAAGTGCATAAGACTGGTGACTAAGTGTTCCACATCTCATTTAAGTGCATAAGACTGGTGACTGTGTTTTCCACATCTCATTTAAGTGCATAAGACTGGTGACTGAATCAGGCATCCAGTCGTTCACCAGCAGATCCTTTCCTCGCTGTAAACAAACGCCGCGAGTTTACTTGATGTATGCCTCCCCGTCACCAACCTGTCCAAGACCATTCTACGTGTTCAGAGAAGGGACGTGTACCAGGAGGAGATGAACTTTGTAAGTTCTGTCTAACACCTGTGCTGTATAGCCTGGCAACCACGGTGAGCAACCTCAGGGCTGTCATCTGGTCGATTCCCCACAGACATAAACAGTCATGAACACGGGTTTACTAGAACACGAAAGAGATCGGTGAAAAAAAAATCTTCCATTTAAAAAAAAGTGTGATCAGGTTTTCAGAAAAAAATGTCTTGCCCAGCAACTCAAACATGACACCTGGTGGAACATCCCTGAAAAAGGTTTTTCATGGCATCTGCTTTGAAGTGTTTATGTCTGACATGTTTTTGAATTTTTTTAATTTCCTTCTTCATTCAGTATTTGTACATTATGATTTTGAAATATCCTTTCTCTCTATTAATTGAACTTTCATCCATCATGTTTTCATTTGTTATCTGCACATCTTGCTTGATATGTGTGTAGTTCTTCCTGCATGGAAATGTTCTACTATTATTCCATCCCTAAATTGCCAAAACCTCAAGAACTTAATGATTTTAGACCTGTCGCTCTCACCTGTTTACTGGCCAAGCGCATGGAACGTGTGATCAGTAAACATATTCTGTCTTCAGTCTCTGATCACCTTGATCCTTTTCAGTTCGCATACCGGGCCCGTAGGGGCACGGAGGATGCCACACTAACTCTGGTAAATGTGGTCGCAGAGCATCTCCAGAAGCAGAAGACCCCTGTAAGAATCTTGTTTGTAGATTTTAGCAGTGTCTCTGTTGAGAAAATTATGATGTCAGTCAACATGTACTAGAAAAGGTATATGTAAGTCTAATGTGATTCAACATTACTGTCTGGTTTGGACATCTCTCAGAGAAAGAGCGAGTAAAGCTCGCTAGAATTGTCAATCAGGCAAGTAAGGTTATAGGAAAAACGCAGTCTGCTCTCAGAGAAGTCTATACTGTTTCTGTAATCAGGAAATCTGTGAATATTAGCTCTGATCCCTCACACCCGCTCCACTGCCACTTTGAAAAACTTCCTTCAGGAAGACGCTGCAGAATGCCCATACCACAGAAGAATGTCTTCAAGAAGTCCTTTATACCAAGTGCCATTAGCATTTTAAACTCTAAAACCTATGATCGACTGCCATGACCCTTGTCTCTCGGACATGAACAATTCAATCTGCAATATTATGCTTTTACTGTGACTATGACTCTCTGTGTGTGTGTGTGTGTGTGTGTGTGTGTGTGTGTGTGTGTGTGTGTGTGTGTGTGTGTGTGTGTGTGTGTGTGTGTGTGTACGAATGTGTGTGTGTGTTTTAGTCTTTGGGCATTGGGGCGGGTGAGTTTGTGTTTTTATGTATTGTTTTTTTCATAATTTATGTAATGTTTTATGTCTTATGGATTTAATGTTTATTTCATGTGTGTATGCGCACGTGCGCGCGCGCGTTTGTGTGTGTGTGTGTGTGTGTGTGTGTGTGTGTGTGTGTGTGTGTGTGTGTGTGTGTGTGTGTGTGTGTGTGTGTGTGTGTGTGTGTGTGTGTGTGTGCAGATGTATGTGTTGGGGGTGGGGTGGGGTGTGTGAGTGTTGATGTATATACAAATACATGTACTAACACAGGCTTTTATGTAACGATTCATAATGTCTATGTAAGGTCTTATGTATCAACGTACTTGTGAAATGATGTGGAGCAGAAGAAAAATTTCCAATGGACATTAAAGTTGATTGAATTGAATGGAATTGAATCAACATTGATTATGAATACATAAAAGAAAAAAAGAAGAAGAAAAAGATAGACAATGGTTTGTCACTTGCCTGAAAGGATGAGAATTACGAAAAAGATGGACGATGGTTTGTCATTTGACTGGAAGTATCAAAATTACGACATTCATATTATAATCTAAAATTTTCCAAGAGCACGACACGAAAGGTTTGTTTTATGCACAAAGGGGAAAAAAAAAAACTCGAATAATAAACAAACAAAAAAACAAAGGAAACTGAAAACCTGGGACGACAAATTTGTAGTACATGTCTTGCACATACATAAAATACACACACACACAAACACACGCACGCATGCACGAACGCGCGCGCGTGCGCGCGCGCGCGCGCATGCGCACACACACACACACACACACACACACACACACACACACACACACACACACACACACACACACACACACACACACATTCGTTACACTCATCTGATATTACTTCCATGTGTATGCAGAAGCTCGATAGAGAACTATAATATGTCTCTTCTGGCTCACCCGCTCTCACCGGCCTTGGCCGGTTTCGAGCTGCCGAGCCAGAACCAGACATATTATAGTTCTCTGACAAGTAAACCCTACAAACATACATACTGTGTAGGGTTATCCGTTTTCAATACTAATTTACTAAACTTTTCAGATTTTAGTTTTTGTTTAATCCTGCGTTTTTCCTGATCATTCTCAATAACATCATTTTCACGCAAACAATCATCAAATGCATCTCTGTCTTCATGTGAAATAAAACTACAGTCTTTAACTGTTCTCTAAAGTCTTTTAAAACTGAGTTATATTTTTGGCATAAAATCCACACACTTATCCCAGCATGTCTTCCACTGAAAGCTAGTTTCGACAAAGTGTTTCTCTTTTTAACTATGTCTCTTTCTGCTGAAACAGTCATCTATAATAAATAGTGTCTGCGTTCTTCAAACATATAAAAAAAGCGTTCTAAACACTCACTCAGTTTATTGCTAGGATCAACTAAATATATGTTATCATCTGTCCATATAAACCTTCTATCATGATATGCTTTGTTCCATTTAAGTGTTGGGCAGAAAATTACAATATGATCAAAATTATAACGATAAACTGTTTGAACAGGTCAAGGATAAATATTGTTTTTCCACAACCAGTTTGTCCACAAATTAATGAACAATGAGGGGTTTTTGTCATAAAGTTTAACTGCTCCATAGTTTTATAATAGAATTTAATCTAATCCAGTTATTGTTTTTATCATGCCCTCTGTTAAAACTTGTTCAGTATAATAAAACCCAATAAGGCCTAAATGTGTAAGATTAATCCAATTTAGTTCTGTAAGATTATTTCTATTTAGACTAATATTGATTTTGTTGCTTGTTGTTATACCTTAATATCCTCACCGTTGTAAGAATGACGACAGTAACTTTAAGTTTTTCAACGTCTAAGTTTTGCCAGCTAATTAGAATTCCTTTTAGAAGGACGTCACTAACGCCCACAGCCCCATCCCTCTTTACACTTTTAAGACAGAAATTTCAAATATCATTGTGAACGTATCTCCTAATTTCATTTGTGGAATGAACTGTAATTTTGTAGAAGCATCTTTCAAAACCGTTTCTCTTCTGTGGAGGATGTGCTGTTTTATTTCCATACGGCTTTATTTCAATCTCTTTCCGACTATTGTCATCTGGCATAAGACTTACATGTAAAGGGCCAGAGTTGAATGCTTTCTGAAACTTTTTTGACGGCCAAAAAATGTAAATGGGCTTATGAATTCAAATTTTATTTCCCATTCTAAATATGGTTCCAAGTGCCATTTGAGGTCAGGTTTTCGAACTATTTTATATTCATACTGGCCAACATTATTTGCTTCTAGATTGCGCAGTTGTTCTAGTTTAGGAAACTTTTTGCTGTCGCCAACCTCTTTGCGTTTATAATCACCATCTTTAGTGTACTCAAAACCATACAAAGCGCCTATCTCACCATTCTGTTCAAAGTCCGCAACGTCCTGCAGGTCTTTTAATTCTAAAGTTATACACCTCACAGGCGCTAATGTAACTCCTGGTTCTTCTGGCCCACGCGACATTTTTAGTACAGCTTATTATTTTATTTCCAAACAATGTGCAGGTTATCACATTTCACAACTTTCCCTGTTTTGTCTGCAATTTTTATATTAAATGATCCGACCCTTCCACAAAACTAATCTTTTAAACTGTAAATTAGGGAATTGTATAATTTCATAATCGCAATATGCAGCTTTCCCTGACGGAAGAGCTCTTAAAACAGTTGAGGGCCTTCCATCATATAAGTTTTCATCAGTGCTCACTCGTCTAAATAAACATAGAGTAATGAATGTAATGCAAGATCGAGCGGATTTTCTCCCTCATAAGTAGTTTTGTCTGGTGTAACTCTAAATTTATAATTGTCAGCTGCAAAGCCTAACATTTTAGCTAGCTCTTATCAAAAAGTAATTTGCTTCTTCAGGTTTGATGTTAACATTGTTTTTAGATTTGCATTGTTAAGTTTGAGGGTAATGTCAAAGTTACTCATTGCTTCTTTTAGTGAGCAAAACCCGTAATAACCATCAGGTATTGTTAACTGGCTAACTTTGACCCCTGTTTTGTCAATTTTTAGAACCTTATTATTATTCTTGGATTCACTTATATTAAACCATACGACTTTGTAGAATATTTCATGAAGTGCAACCATTTTGGCTCCGCAATTGTTATCAATAGCATGTTCTAAAAACGAAGGACGGTCTTGAGTTGTTATTGTTACAAACATTTTTTAAACGAAATAAAAATGAGCGCATTCAAATATACTAAAGATGCAAAATATCTGTTGGGCCGCACTACAATCTTAAAATATAACAACCGATACTCTTGACATTTCTGTGACTCAGTCTGACGCCTTTCAAGTAAAGGTTAGTACTCCATTGAAGAGCTATCTTAACCCTCCTATTAAAAACGACCGCATCCCGAAAGTGTGGTTTAGTCATCCGATGCAGTTTTATCAGAACCATTTAAACTTTGCTGTGTTTTGTGCATCAACTGGGTGTGGAGTGTCGCATGCTGATCATCTAAATCATCCTGATCCTTTGGTGAGGTCAGTGTACAGATTCATTTTTATTACACACTTCAGACGTTATTTTGACTCGAACTGCAAGCTCCATTGCCCAATGACAAACCGTTTAATCCATTCAGCAAACAGAATAGACATGAAGGCTTTTGAAAGGATCTGTAACGAATTCAATATATGGCTAAGACAGACTTTAGACAAAAGTTGGATCTTAATCATGGTCTAGGCACCCCTTATTTTTGGGGCGTGCACAGAAAGTATAACTATGCTTGGAATCCTCCTTACACATCTTTCTCTTCAGGCACAACTGTTCACCTCGGGTCCATAGAGCAAGAGCATAAAACAGCATGGACAACATTTATCTTAGACACTTCTAAGGGCCTAACAAAGCAGGAATAGAAACGAATAAATGACTCTGTTCGTACTTACGTTTGGTGTTTGCTAGGTTCGCAAGCACAAACGAGGTCGAGCATAACTGATTCTTCTACTGGCCTTGATGCACAAAAACAATACTTAGCAAATTTAGAGGACGCCATTAATTCTACAGTTGATTTACCTTCAAGTATTAAAAGGTACCAAAATGTTTTACAATACGCAAGATCGAAAGTAGACTTTGCTGTTGGCACTGGTTTATACATGCTGCCTTCTGACCTCAGGCTCCAGATAGGAACAATAATAAACTACAATAATGAAATCCTTGTGGCAGGCAATGAACAGAAGGTCGGAAAAAACGAAAATAAATTCTGAGCCAGTAATATTGCAAGCAGTAAACAAACACCCAAGAATAAGTCATCCAATCCCCGTGGCTCAAAGCCTAAAGACCGTTGAAGAAGTTCAAAAAAATAATGACCATGAATATGAAAAGACAGCGCTTGTTCTTGGATTAACTGGCCTAGGATTACTTGGTCTTTATTTTACTAAATATTAACCCGACTATTAAGAAACTAATGTCCATAAGTGCTCGGCCATAAAGCCAACTACTTTGCTTGCAGTAGACAAAAGCCAGCTAACAACACCCCCTAATATACCCGGTAAAGAGTCTATAGCTTTACTGCTAATTTTTTTAATAAATCCGCAAGATGATCAAGCTGTTTTTTTACCCATGATTTGTCAGGCGGTGATGGAGGCGATGGCGACGGAGGCACTGACCCAGCACCACCGCCGCCTGTAATAGCCAACACCAGTGTACTTATTGCAAATCCTAAGGCTGTTATAACGCTTGCTAATGTGACTCCCTGCTCTCTAAACAATGTTCTATTCGTTCTGCTAGCGTTGTGTCTTCATATAAAATTCTTTGGATAGTTTCTCTTATTCTGCTCACTTGAGTTCGTAATTGTTCTCGTTAGTAGACAACACTTCTAGTCTTGCTGATCTTTCTTGTTCAAGATCGTTTAGTCTTTGGGTTATTCTTTCTTTAATATCATGCCCTAAGTTGGCGTCATCAGCCTCAACGAGTTTTTCTTTTTTTCCCCTTTTAAAATCTCATCTTTTTTCCCCTATTTTTTGCTAAATTGTTTTTTAAAATTCGCCTCTAATGGTTCTTAAAGCATGATCAAGACCGCTATTTCTCCCCCAGGGGTACGGGGAATCAAAATTTTTTTAATGCTGTTTTTTTGGGAAAAAACGGGTTTTTCTGCTTTAAAAATTTCACCCGCTTTTGGGGGAATTTAAATTTTAAGTTCCATTTTTTGGGCATTTTTTTTATCTTTTTTGGAAGTTTTTTGAAAGCGGTTTTTTGAAGTTTAGAAACCCTGCACCCCCTATCTAATTTTGGTTTAGCAATGCCAAGACATTTTGATCTCCCCCCTAAGTTTTGTTTAATTGTATTCTTGTTTAAAAAAACTTTGGGGGGGTTTCTTGTTTATTTGTAAAGCTAAAACGGGTTTCTCCTTTTTTTCGTTTTTAAACATCCCAAAGGCCCCCATTTTTTACTTCAAAAATTAAAGGGGTTCTATAACAGGGGAGGTTCTAGGCCTAAACTTTTAAAAATTGATTGGGCCTTACTTTCTGTTAATTTACGGCCGATTTTTCTGTTTAATTTTCATACCAATGAGCCGAGGGGTGTTTTAAAAGGGAAGCCGTTTCATAAGGTCGTTCCAGAATAAAAAAACATCTAATTTCTTCACCTCAATGGCCAGGGTTTTTTTAATAATAAACTTTTTTTTTTGTTTTAAAAAAAAAAAATGCCCACAAACATAGGGCTCGATTCTTGACCCCTTTTAAAAGGGATAAAAAGACCCCTTTTTTGGCGTGAAGGGAAAAAAAGGGAATATTACTTTTCCCCAAATTTAATCCATTACTATTGATGCAGATAAAATTCTTATGTAAAATTTCCAGCCCTAGGAGCGGTTTGAAGTGATTGTGCCAGGCTCTGCACAACTTATTTTAAAAAAAGAATTTCGAATCGGGCAACAGACCCCAACAGGACATTTTGTCCAAAATATGGGGGGGGCCCAATTTCGTTTAAAAAAATTTCTATAAAACTTGGGGGGCAAAAAATATTTTTTTACACAAGCAGACAAAATTTTTAACCTTTTTTTAATTATGCAAACCCGGGAATAAAAGGGGTTTATTTTTTGCGTTTCAAGGAATCGAAAAAAATGAAGCACCTAAAAAAAACAGAATGGGCCGCTGAAGATGCAAAACGGCAAAAAGTATGTAGCTGTAAGTTATGCTTATGGAAATCGCTTTTCCACCCCCTTTGGGATTTTAAAATTTTTTTAAGTGCTTTTTCCCCCATACTTTGGGACCCAATTAAAAGACGGGGATTGCCATTAAACTTTTTTTTAATAAATTTCAAACGTTTTAAACAGTTAAAACAGACACCGAAGCAAAGTAAAGCTTTTCTGCATCGCGTTAGAGTTTACGTTGTTAGAAAAACCCCTAATTAGCGGGGCTGATTGGAAAACAATATCAGCCCAAAATTAGCAATATATTCCCAAAAGGTGTTTCACCCAACAACATATCCCGAAGCGGGCAGACACAATAGGGAAAATTTAGTTTTAGTCCCAGGCAAAAATGTTTTTAAAGGTATTTTTTTGCTGGGGAAAAGATGAAGAACCCATTAAAAAGGGGAAAAGTAAAAAAGTTTTTTTAACCCAAAAAATAACGAAAAGTAAATTTCATTGGGGGTAGCCCCAACCAAATCACCCCTAGGGGGCTTAAAACCTTATCCCCTTTTTGGGACAAAAATAAAAAAATTTGGGTTTGGAGGCGGGGGGTGTAGAAATCCAACAGTAGCCCCTTGTGTCTAAAGATCTACCCCTTTCCCCAAAATTTGTTAGGCTTTGAGGATTTTTTAAACAAAAAAATAGGGGTTTAGGGATTGCCCCAAGGCAACAGGGGATAACCAGTTGGGATGGAAGTGGAGAACTTTTAAGAGACGTAATAAACATTCAAATTGAAAAAGAAAAAGATGACGATAAACCCCCTTTTAATGAAACATTTTTTTTTAAAATATGATGCGCAGCTGAATATTAAAGATCCCAGATTAAAAGATATAAAATACAAAATTTAAAATTTTTTTTTTTTTAAAAAAAACATTCTTTTTCCCAGGTTTATCCAAATGTCCTACGGGCGCCAAAGTACCCGAGAGAAAGATAGCCCCCGGCATAAAAACCTTCAGATTAAAAAACATTACAAAAAGGGAAAACAAAAACTAGAGGGGGCCCTTTTCAAAATACACCCAAAACAAAGGGAAGGTATTCTGCTCCCTTTTAAATGCTTTAAAGTTAAAAACGGAGCATCGACAAATTAAAGTCCCTTAATCGGGCGGGAACGAAGCGGGGCTCTTAGCAACAGGCGTTAAGGGGCACCGCAGCTTTACCTCTAGGCGGTTTTTCTTTAGCTCTTGGGCCCATGTTCATTAGCCTAGGTGAGCTACAAAAAAAAAAACCCAAAACCCCAAAACCCACACTATGGTTTTAAATAATAACACTTTAAAATTAGTTCCTTTAAGCGATTATAAATAAAGCACTAGCTGACTCAAAATCCCCCGGGTGAAAATTTAGTCGTTTTTCCCCGGCCGATTTGACGACTACAAAAGACAAAAGTTTGATCCCTTTAAAAAAAAGGGGAGGGCAAGGTTTTTTTCAACGCCAGCGCCGAGCAGATTTAAAAAAAGGAAAAAGCTTAAAAGAAAATAAACGAAACATTAAACTCTGTTTTTAAACAGCTCACCTTAACAAAGCCAAAGGGTGTTTAACTTTAGTTTTTTTGATCCCAAAAAACAAAAAAACCCTTTATATTGATTTTTGATTAATTTATTTTTTGATTTAAAAAAATATTTTGAGTTAGAAAAGAAAATTTAGCATGGAAAAAATTATATGAAGGACCAGACGAAATTTTTTGAAGCAATGCAAGGGAAAATTTAAACAAAAGGGAGGGAAAGATATTGATTTAAAAAGTTATTTTATTCCCCGCAAACGAAAGGGCAATTTTTTGCTCATTTCTATTTTTCCCAAATTCCGGGTAAACTAAAAAGACCCCCCCAGTTAAAAAAATGTTAGCTGTTTTTTAAACGATATGTAAAAAATTTAAAAGAAGAAAATCAGAATTCCCGGGTCTCAACTAAACAAACAGGTTATTCCTTTTTAATAAAAAAAAAAACACCCGGTTGGGCAGACCCCCCGGGTTACAAAAGTTTGATTTTGGCCCCTGAAGAAGCCCCAAAAAGAGAGGCTTCTTTGGGTTTGGGCAGAGGGGGGAAGTCTTTGAGATCAGATTTAAAAAATCTAAGTATGGGCCCATTGTTTGGGAGGGGCTTTCAAATTTCCAAATAAACCCCCCATTAGTTTGGGAAAAAAGCATTTCTAAAACATAAAGAATACAGACAACAAAATTTTTTTGTGGTGTGTTTTTTTGCAAGGCGCATCCGTCCGCAAAAAAAGCAGAGAGAAATGTCTAAATATCACCCTTACATCAATGATCTTAAAAATTTTTTTTTGGGGTTTTCCCTTTTTTTTGAGTGTAGACCAAATTGACGTTTTTTAAGAACAAAAAAAAACCCCAAAAATGTTAAGTCTACACAAGGGATGGGGAAAAAAATCTACAACCCATTAAAAATGTCCAAGAAAAGTCCAACGATTGGCGAGCCAGACAAAAATCATGTTGATTTAAATACTGATGCTTCACCAGCGGGCTACCGCATTACACATATACAACAATGAGTAGATTTTTGGGCGCATACTTCAAAAAACACTAACAAACAAGAATTCTGCAGAAAATGTTTAACAAGAATTCCATCGGGGTAAAGCCGCGCTTGAACATATAAAACATTGAAAAAAAGTTCTGTAGACGTATTACAGGAACAAAATTACCCCCCACCCGGATCTAAAGTTAGTTTAAAACTGGAAACGGCTGCAAAAATTCTCCATACGTAGTTTACGCAGTTCGAGTCCTTATTTTTCCCTTTAAATGAAGGGCCAGCCCCAAACAAAAACTTGAAAAACAGTTTTAAAATGATTTAATCATCAGATTTGTTCATTTGCCTTTCTTATTGTTGGGGGTCAGATGGCGCTCATTCAACGCCAGAATTATATAGAGGACCAAATGCGGCTAAAAGATTTTTCCCAAACGCATGCAGCAAGTGCGCAACGATTGTTCTAATAATCTGAATTTATCTGAAATCATAATGACGCTGAAGACCAAGAACAGTATGACTCAGCCACTCACTGTTGGATTTGCGGTTTAGAACTAGTGAAGAAGCAACAATCCAACAGTAAGAGACCATGATCACTTTAGTGGGAAGTTCAGAGGAGCAGCACACAGTAAATGCAATCTTCAACTAAAGTTTGAACCAAAGACAGGAAGCTGCCTGTATTCTTTCACAACTTGCGAGGTTACGACTCTCACCTTATAATGAAAGCAAATGGACGATGCCTTCAGGGTGTCAGCATGCACAGTCATCAGAAAAGTACATGTGTTTCACTTTAAATAACATGTCTTTTTATGACTTATGGGAACACATGATGGGTTTATTAGAGTCATGGCTATGTCCTTAAAGTGCTGCCCAATAACGGAAGAATATTTTGACCCAACTCTGTTAGAAAGGGGCGTTTACCCTTATGAGTACATGAACAGTTGGAAAGGTTTGCGAAGACACACTTCCTCCTAAAGGCGCGTTCTTTTCTAAGTCTTAGAGGAAAGGACATCAGCGACTCCGATTACCAGCATGCTCAGATGCGTGGCAGAAGTTAGAGTTTTAAAACGATGGAGACTATCATGACTCATACTTAATGGCTGATGTCTGTTTGTTGGCGGACGTTTTTGAAATTACAGAAAGACCTGCATGAAACATTATAGCTTGGAAACCTGCGCATTACATTTCTGCGCCCGGGATGAGTTGGGATGCTTTCGTAAAGTTACTGGAGTACAGATTGATTTATTGTCAGATTTTCCAATGATTCAGATGATTGAAAACGGATTGCGTGGGGGAATTAGTAAAGGCGTTGCATCATTACTGTAAAGCAAACAAAAAAATACTTGGACGACTATGATCCAAATAAAAGGTCTAACTATCTCATGTATTTAGATGCAAACAATCTGTATGGTTGGGCTATGGCGCAATCACTTCCATTACCAACTTTGAAATGTTACACAAGGGACGAATAATATTCAAAAGGCATTAAAGTGGTTGGGCAGTTTAACGCCGATCAGCAGTGTGGATACATTCTAGAAGTTGACTTAGAAATATCCTCATGAACTCCATGACCTGCATAATACTACCATTAGCGAGAAAGCCTAAAGATGAATCCAAGAGAGTCCCCA